>JARBWK010000009.1:95605815-95830376 GCA_030556195.1 Anolis apletophallus
GTCTCTACTCTTCACTATCTTATCGAGATTGGTCATTGCTCCCCTCCCAATGTTTATAACTTCTGATTTCCTGGCTGCAGTCTGTTCCTAACTGCAACCCAGCTTTTGCACTTCATTCTTCCACCTTGGTTAGAAGGCTCCTCAGCTCCTCCTTGCTTTCGGCCATTAAAGTGGTATCATCTGCATATCTAAGGTTGTTAATGTGTCTTCCAGCAATTTGAACCCCTGCTTTGCATTCATCAAGCCCCACATGTCACATGATGTGTTCTGCATACAATTTGAACAGGTTGGGTGAGTCCTTCTACATAAGAACATAAGAACATAAGAAGAGCCAGCCCTCAGCCCATCTAGTCCAGCATTCTTTCCCAATCTTGAACCAGTCTGTTGTTCCGTGGCCTGCCTTCAGAGGTACTGTCCATTTCAGTAACTACTTGGTACTTAGACAGATTCCTCAGGAGAGAGACAAGGTGATTTGGTATGCCCATACCACCAAGAACTTGCCACAATCTATTATGATCCTCACAGTCCAAAGCTTTACAATAGTCAACAAATCAGAAATAGACGTTTTTTTTCTGAAATTCCCATCAGTCAAAGTTGCCTTGATGCTTTCTTGTTATCCTTTACAATGTTGTACTACTAGGCATTTCAGGGGGGGGGGGGGGGAAACCATTGAGCAGGAGAAACACAGGATGCATCTACACTGGAGAATTAATGCAGTTTGACACCATTTAAACTGTTATGACTGAAAGCTGTGGAATCAGGGGAGTTGCAGTTTTACAAGGTCTTTAGCCTTTTCCTTTGTCAAAGATTGATCTCACCAAACTACAACTCCCAGGAGCCCACAGCATTAAGCCGTGGCTATTAATGCGGATTTAAATTGCATTAATTCTACAATGTAGATGCACCCCTTTTTTTAAGGGTGGCAATAACGTCACTTTATTGGCAAGGGAGGTCTACCGTCTCAAAAGGCCAGGTAGGGTGTTTTCAGTGAGTTGCATGCGTTCCTGGGTAGTTTGTCCATAAAAACCGCACTGCAAGAGTGGCGGCGCTGTCTCTTTAAGAAGGAGCGCGCGGTGGAGAAGAAGGGAAGAAAGGCGGGGCGCTGAGGGGCGTGAGCGAGCGAGCGAGGCGAGCGCGCGCGCGCAGGCGGCGCCCGGCACGCAAGCGCGTGCTCCCCATTTCCCCCTCCCCACCCTGCCCGACGGGGGTCGCCTCGCGCTCCTCCCTTTTGCGCGCGCTGCCCAGGCGCCGCCCCATTGGCTGGGGCCTGTCAGCTGACCCCGTGTTATTTCCTGTGTGTGTGAGAAAGAGCGAGAGGGAGAGAGAGAAAAAAAAGAGAGAAGGAAGAATGGAGAGAGAAACCTCGCAGCCTCTTCCGCGGAGCCGCCCTCGGCCCGGAGCGGGGCCCCGCCGCCCCTCGCGCTCCTGAGAGGGGCCCCCCACCCGCTCCGCGTTCCCCGCTCCCCTTCTCGGGCAGGAGGGGAGGGCCGGGCCGGAGAACGAGGTTTAGGTAATGCCCCCCCTCCTCTCTCTCGCTCTCTCTTCCTCGGGAGCCGCGGCGCAGGCCTCGGTGGGCGGGGCGCGGGGAGGAGGAGGAGGAGGAGGACAAGGCCCCTTCCCAGCAGCCCAGCTCCCCTTCGCCTCCTTCCTCAGGCTTGCTGCCAGGAGGGGCATTTCTGTTTCCAAGGGAGAGGAAACAGGGGGGGATCGGGATAGTGGGGAGCCCTTGAAATTCTGGGGGGCTTTGCCAAAACACCCTCCTTTCAATTTGGGTTCATTTGAAAAAGAGAAAGTGGGTTATTTATGTATTTATGACATTTATATCCTGCCCTTCTCACCCTGAAGGGAACTCAGAGCACCTTACAAGTTATATGTACATACAATATATTATATTATTAGCATAGCACAATCTCAGCATTATATATATATTACTCTATTGTACTATACCACTATACTGTAATAATATTAGTAACTTTACATGTCATATAAAGTATATAATTATTATATTGTAATATTGGTATTATATTGTATGACATAGTAATATCAATATTATGTGTGGATACAATATATTAGCATAGTATAATATTAGTATTATGTATTACTATATTGTACTATACCACTATACTGTAATAATATTATCAACATTACATGTCATATAAAATATATAATTATTATATTGTAATATTAGCATTATATTGTATGACATAATATCAATATTATGTGTGGATACAATATATTAGCATAGCATAATATTTGTATTATATATTACTATATTATACTATACCACTATACTGTAATATTATTAGTAACCTTACATGTCATGTAAAATATATAATTATTATATTGTAATATTAGTATTATATTGTATGACATAATATTATCAATATTATGTGTGGATACAATATATTAGCATAGATTAATATTCGTATTCTATATTACTATATTATACTATACCACTATACTGTAATATTATTAGTAACCTTACATGTCATGTAAAATATATAATTATTATATTGTAATATTAGTATTATATTGTATGACATAATATTATCAATATTATGTGTGGATACAATATATTAGCATAGCATAATATTAGTATTCTATATTACTATATTGTACTATACCACTATACTGTAATAATATTATCAACATTACATGTCATGTAAAATATATAATTATTGTAATATTAGTATTATATTGTATGACATAATATTATCAATATTATGTCTGGATACAATATATTAGCATAGCATAATATTCGTATTATATATTACTATATTGTACTATACCACTATACTGTAATAATATTAGTAACCTTACATGTCATGTAAAATATATAATTATTATATTGTAATATTGGTATTATATTGTATGACATAATATTATCAATATTATGTGTGGATACAATATATTAGCATAGCATAATATTAGTATTATATATTACTATATTGTACTATACCACTATACTGTAATAATATTAGTAATATTACATGTAATATAAAATATAGAATTATTATATTGTAATATTAGTATTGTCTAACATAATATTATTAATATTATGTGTGGATACAATGTATTAGCATAGCATAATATTAGTATTATATATTACTATATTGTACAATACCACTATACCGTAATATTATTAGTAATATTACATGTAATATAAAATATATAATTATTATATTGTAATATTAGTATTATATTGTATGACATAATATTATTATCAATATGTGTGGATACAATATATTATTAGCATAGCATAATCGTATTATATATTACTATATTATATATTGGCAACCATCCTAAGAGAAGGAAAACTCTAAATTCAAACCCGGGCAGATGGTGCTCGTCTAACCCTGTAAGGTCAACCATGTAAGACAGGCCTGGGCACACTTGGGCCCTCCAGGTGTGAGAAATTGTGGGAGTTGAAGTCCAAAACACCTGGAGGGCCCAAGTTTGCCCAAGCCTGATCTAAGAGAAGGCAACTCCAATCAAACCTATGACATGAGGACCTTGCTGCCACCGTCCGAGCTTGCTAGGCCCCGGCAGACGAACCTTTGGTTTAAAGGGTGAGGCCAGTTCTGTGCACGCTGCGCTCCACCAGAAAAATCCCTTGCACAGGCTCGAAGGACACATCCAACTTCTGAAAAAGCCCTGTAGTGAATAGTAAGCTCCCGGTGGCACAGTGGGTTAAACTGCAGAGCTGCTGAACTTGTTTGCCAAAAGGTCAGCGGTTCAAATCTGCGGAGGGGCGTGAGCTCCCGCAGTTAGCCCCAGCTTCTACCAACCCAGCACTTCGAAAACATGCAAATGTGAGTAGATCAATAGGTACCGCTCTGGCGGGAAGGTAACGGCGCTCCATGCAGTCATGCCACCCACATGACCTAGGAAGTGTCTACGGACATCTTCGGCTGTTTGTCTTAGAAACGGAGATGAGTACCAACCCCCAGAGTCAGACACAACTGGACTTAATGTCAGAGGAAAACCTTTACCTTTACCTTACATGTAATATAAAATATATAATTGTATTATTGTATTATATTGTATGACATAATATTAGTATCAATATAATATGTATATACAAAATATATTATTAACATAGCACAATATTAGCATTATATATTAATGTACTATACTGTAATATTGTAATATTACATGTAATAGAAATATATAATTAATATATTATTAGTATTATATTGTATGACATAATATAGTTTATTTATTTATTTAAAACATTTATATCCCATCCTTCTCAGCCCCCCAAGAGGGACTCAGGGCAGCTTACAATTGGCAATCATTAGATGTCGACAAAGAACAATTACAGCACAGCAATTAACATAAATAGGTCAACAACAGTAAAATACATTAAAATACATTAAAACTAAAATAGTAACACAATCAGTCTTCAAATCCAAATCATAGTCGAGTTCCAGTCCAAGGTCCTTTTCCTTTTTATTTATTATTATCAATATTATATGTGTATACAATATATTAGTATAGCACAATATTAGTATTATATATTACTATATTGTACTATACCACTATACCGTAATATTATTAGTAATATTACATGTAATATAAAAGATGTAATATATTGTATTATTATTAGTATTCTATTGTATTCTATTGAATTATTATATTGTTTAGGAAAGGGAGGGAGAAAAGAGGTGGAATAAAAGCTGCTTCTTAAAAACCTTGTACTTTTACTGCAGAGATCCGGCTTTCTCAAGTTGAAGGTACTGGAGATCACTTGATAGGAGGGCCTGGTTGCAATTCTTGATGGTTTACCTGCTTTTCTCTATGGGTGAATCTCCACTATATAATGGATGTAGTTGAATATCACTTCAGTTGTCATGGCTCAATGCTGTGGAATCATGGGAGTTTTCCATGGGTTTTAGCATTCTCTTTCAAAGACTGCTGGTGCCTCATGATTCTACAACATTGAGCCATGACAGCTAAAATGGTGTCAAACTGCATTATTTTTACAGTGTAGGTGTGCCTCAAGTGAAGTGAGGTGCACTAAACAGCTGACAATTGAATTCATGTGCACAGCAGATAGCTAGAATTTCTTTGATCTGATGTACATTTGTATGTTGACCCTACTGTGGTACACAGGAGCTTGCAAAATATTTTATGTGGCTTGCTTTGTATTCTTAGACAATAGGTTGATTTCAAATTCTGCTGTCCTCTTAATTGATTACTCGGAGTAGGCTTGAATTGTCCACTCTGTCATTTAGTTAAGAAACAAAAAGTTTCAGTTTAAGGGTGCAGATACTGTTCCTGAACATTAAATGTCTTAAAGCTTGGAGAATGAAATTGTGCATTGTGAAATTCTTGTTGGTTTTATGATAGTAATGCTTAATCTGTTTATTGTAGATATGTTAGTCTGATTTCATAAAAGAAAGTCAGCCAAAGCCATATGAAGAAATTCCTATTTTTTCCTTTGTGATAGGTAACTCATTATAAAACATATCTGATGATGATGTCACCATATACTGTTGGATCTCCTTATTTGTAGATTTTGCACCCACGGATTGAATATACTTGAAATATTCTAGAAAGCAAAGGTCAATTATGCCATTTTCTATATGGAATGCCACTTTAGTCCACCATTGCATATAATACCATTTGAATATCCATGGATTTTGATATCCACAGGAGAGCTTGGAACCCCAAAAGATCCTGAGGACCCACTACATTGGAAAAGTGTGTGTTTGCCTTCAAGTTGCCTGACAACTTATGGCAAATTTCATATAATTTTCTAGTGTAAGAGGTGGTTCTGCTCTTTCTTTTGTCTGGTATTCATCAGCCACCCAAGTACTAATCAGGGCTGGCCCTGCTTAGCTTTCAGATTAGATGGGATCTGTTACTTAATTGCCATAGATGTTTTTTATTTGAAAAATGGTAATTATTCCACAAATAGTGTACAGAGTTAAAAGTGTGAAGTCTTGGGTCTTAGTTTAGTAATGGATTTGTAAGCATGCCATCCATATCTTAAGTTATAGTCCTCCCAAAGTTAACTAAAGCCTGCTGCTTCATAATAGTATCTGAAATCCGGAAGGGCTAAGCCACCTCTGTCCTTCTCTGTGTTCCTACCACATAATTTTTTAAAATCATGTTTTGTAAAAAGCAAAATACGCCCAAAAAAAGTAATATTAAGGGCTCCTATTGTAGGTGGTAAATAGATCTAAAAGAAATCCGTCTAGTTACAGTAGAACGGAAATAGATTAGGAGCACCTGAGTTCAAATCCTGCCCATGTGTGAAGCTGATTTAGTCACCATCCTTCCTCCCCATCTTTCAGTCTTAATTATATCACTGGGAGACTGGTAGGAGAAACTATATTCTGTGCCATTTAGAGTTTATTGACAAATGACAAACTACAAATGTGAGATCTGCATCCCTTTTCCAATTTGCCAAACTATCTAGTTTCATATAAATGGTTCTTCTTAAAACTACAGTTTATCAGAAGCACTTGATTATTCCAGTGACTTGTATATATTTTTTTCATTGTGGCTACAGCTGCCTTGTATCCAGTTGTTGGATGAAGATATTTTGTGTTTCAAGATGACCTGCTGCCACATTCATGACTGCTAAAAAGGCAACTCATTTTGGTGTGAAACGTTTTGGAATAACGTACACAAAAGATTCTCTCAGCAGATAAGCATTTTTTTTCTGAAATCTTGTGCATAGTTTAGTATCATTTAGTTCTGTCTCAGCTCGACACTATATTTTTATTTAATGATTCCATCCTGGGATGCATTGCTATTTTCATGTATAACGTAGACCAGGGGTGCTCGCACTTTTTCAGCATGCGAGCTACTTATAAAACAACCAAGTCAAAATTATCTACCTACCCACTACTCAGAGAGTCATAACAGCAAAATATTTCAAAATGTATTCCAGTGAGAGCCCTATAATATATTTTAAGACTGAATTCAACTAAATGTGAGTATAATATGCGCCTGAATTTATTCATAATAATAATGATGATGATAATATTCAGCCGGCAGCACCGCTCTGCAGGCGTCGGGAGCCTGCAGGGCGGGACTGAGCCTTCTTCCCACCCTGCCTGCGATCTACCAGGATGCCCTTCGCGATCTACCAGTAGATCGCGGTCTACCTAATGAGCACCCCTGACGTAGACTCTTGCATTCTAAACATTATAGATTTTTTTGGCATACTCCTAAATAAATGGCAGGTAGATCCTTTTATAGGTGTTTATAGCACCCCACAACATATTCACAGCATTACTAAAAGCTGTGCACTTTTGCTTTTCTGAGCAAATTTTACAGATACATATGGCAAACAAAACTAGTCTTCCTTAACAGTTTGAAATAGTTAATTTCTTGTCTTCGGTAGTTTCAAAGATCTAGTAAGAATAGAGTAGTATTTTTAGTTCAACTTTTTAAACAATTCTAAGTTTTGAAGAATTTCTCACTTTGCACAGATAGCCAAAATGAGAACTGATGAAAATGGGAGGAGACAAAAAGCCATTTCTGCATATATTAGTTAATGGTTTTGGACCTTCCATGTTTATAGTTTCCTTTTGAAATGAGTTGTATCACAATTGAATCAGTTCAACAATAGCTATGTTCATTAGAGTTGCTGCGAGTTGTAGGACAACATTTGCAATGAACAACATGGTACAGCTTCATAAGTACATTCGTGCCCCACTTCTGTGATCTTGAACTCCCCTTGACAGTAGCCAGTAAAGACGGGCTTTGTAGCTCATGAAACTTTGTAAGTTTTAATAAGAAAGATAGTATTTTTTCATGACTTGACATGAACAAAAAAAAATCTGGATACTAATTTCCACTTTGCATTTTTAGATGCCTAGTTTTCTACAGCAAAAAGTAGAAATTATTTATTTAAAAGGTGAATATCCTTATTTCTGTCTTAAGAGCTTACCTCTTCACTAAAACAAGTTTACGTGATATGGACCAATACCTTTCTGTTCATCTAGCTTATTATGTTTCTATTACTGTTGGGCTAGAGAGACAGATGTTTACTTTGCCTGATGTTTTACCTGATGTTTCCTAGAAATGTTGAACTGAAATAGGACTTCCTTTGGCAAAATATTTATGATTATGAACTTTTATCCTATTCTACAGTGTGATTACTAAATAGTGTGATATGTGAATTGGCATTTGAAGTGGTTTTCTATTTTGTTAAACCAGCAGGTCAATTTTACCCAGCTTCTACCTGATGTGATCGTTTTCCATCTATAAGAGCTTCCTTTGTCAGAGATTTTTTTTTTTGTAATTTTATAGTTGGTGCAATTCAGAACAGTCTTGAGTTTTTTTTAATGCTTAGAATGTTATCAATTTTGTACTGGAGGTGTATTTTCTAAGGGAGCATTATTGTGTCTTTGTCTCATTAGTTATCTCCACAATGGTGAAGTTGTAAATAATTATCCACACTAACCATAAGCTGCACTGCACATATAAACATACAATGATCATGTATTAATTCTTCAGCATTTTCTCTATTGCCCTCTTAAACCTGAACGAGTTTACAGTAAAAAGTCTAAACTCTTGCTTTTACTTATTTACTTCCCTCATAAACCAACTTGATGCTTAATGCTTCGTGATGATGGGAATAGCAGTGTAACCCATCTGGAGGGCATCAGTTAAGGAAATAATATATTTTTAACAAAGACAATTTTTTCAATATCAAAGTGAGGGAGACTGTTGGAATAATTTGATACTGCATCATAAAGACTGAGCTAAATAAAATTATTACTTTATTGACTTTCTGAATTGCCCAATAAGCAGTGTTGCTATCTTATCCTATTCTCTCAAAAACTAAAGCACTACCCAACAAAGAGATAGGTTTGACCAATTCAAAATTTAAAAAATCTAGTTGTGAACATAAAGGGTAATTTCAGCAAGATTATTTTAAGTGAAACTCCAACCAGTATTGAAAGTATTAAGGTAGTTAGTGTAATACTAAATTGTTAAGTTTTGGCATATTTACTGTTTTCACTTGGTTGGAAAAAAGGATTAGAGAATATGTATGAAAGAACTATGTGGCTAGTTGTCCATTTATATATTTTGAATTATTTTTTATATTTATATTTATTTCCGCATTTTTATCCCGTCATTCTCAACCCCCGCAGGGGGACACAGGGCGTCTTACATTGAGCCCCATTAAGAGGCTATTTCAACAATACAATAAAAACACAACATAGACATATCATAAAAACAGCATAATTAAAACCATACAAAGTCATCAATTAAAACAATAACCAGCCTTGTCAGTCTTAATGTCAATCCAGTTTGGCCTATAAAGTGCTGCTTACATCTATTGACCAAACGCATGGTCCCAGAGCCATGCCTTTACTTTCTTTCAGAAAGCTAGGAGAGAGGAGATAGATCTTATCTCAGTTGAGGGTGTGTTCCATAGGCGAGGAGCCACCACTGAGAAGGCCCTGCCTCTCATCCCGCCAGGCACGTTTGAGTTGTTGACGGGAGCAAAAGCAGGACCTCCCCAGATGGTCTCAAATTTCGAGGTGGAACGTAGAGGTGGATGCGTTCGGACAAGTAAGCTGGGCCAGAACCGTTTAGAGCAGTGGTTCTCAACCTGGGGGTCGCGACCCCCAGGGGGGTCGCAGGGTCATTTTCGGGGGGTCGCGAAGGTGCCTGGGTTGGCCCCGCCCCTTTTGCCTCCTCAAAATGGCTGCCGGCCCCTGTGCCAGGGAAACAGCCAGGCAGTCCAGGTCAGCTCCTCCACCTTCTGTTCCCACAGGGCTGCAGGGAATCAGGAGGAGGAGGAGCTTGAAAGCAAAGGCCCTCGCCGCCTGCTGAGCTCAGCAGGGCTCCTTCACACAAGGCCTTGTTGTGCGTCGCCTCTCTCGTGCTCCCGCCGGCTGGCAAGAGGGTGTGGGAGGTGAAGGCAACAAAGGAAGAAGCCAGGCCGGCAGAGAGATGTTGGAGCTTGCATGGGCAGGAGGAGGTCAGGCTAGGTGGCCTTTAGGTGCAGAGGGAGGGAGGGACCCCCCGCTGCCCTCCTCCCTGCCTTCCCTGCAGGCTGCAGGGCAGGCAGAGCACAAAAAAAACGGCGCGAAAAGGCTGTGTGTGTGTGGGGGGGGGAGGAGTGAAGGGCCCATTGCTCCTTCTTCCCCGCAGGCCGCATGCAACAATGGAGGGTCTCCCCAGGAGGAGGAGGGAGAGGGTGAAGGTGCTGATGCACTGTGCCCCTTTTCTCTCGAGTCCTTTTGACTTCCTCCTGCTCCTCTTTCCTTGAAACCCTCGGGGCTGAGACCTGGCTGGGATGCTGTGAGTTTTTCAGGCTGTATGGCCCTGTTTTAGTATCATTATGGTCTGTCGGGTTTTTGTGTATGAAGGAAAGAGTTGCCGGTCAGTGGCACCTCAGTTGAGTCTTTCTGCTTCCCAGATGGGTTTGTTTTGTGTTTAAGGCGGGGGCTGCAGGGTTTGGGCAAAGTTTTCTTTGGAACATTGCCCTCCCTTCCTTACCAATATCCCCAATGACAAGTGCCCCTTGTTGTTTTCCCCCAGGGCACAGGATATCCTTCCTCCCCCCATTCAATTCCTTCCCTTTCTCCCCCCCCTTTTCCTTGCTTCCTTCCTACCTTGCTTCGATCTTTCCGCCCCTTCCCTCCCCAGGCTGCCTAAATCCAGGTTGCAGCCCCTGTGTGTACTCTGCAGCCATCCATCCACCCATGCATTGGGAGGAGGTAGAGAAAGGGAGGGAAGGAGGGAGGCTGCTGCTGTTGGCTGTGTGCTGGTAGTGGCATTCGTGGAGGAGAGCAGCACCCAGCCTGCACTGGCTGCTGCCCCCTCCTCTTCTTCCTCTTCCTCCTTCGTGTTGTTCTTTTGTTTTTGGGAGGAAGGAATGAGGAAGGGAGCGAAGACGCCTGGCGCTGCTGTCTTCTGTGGTGCCCCAGAGTTGAAAGAGGAAGGGGTGCTCTCCAGGTGGCCTTAGCCCAAGCCTGGGCAAACCTGGGGGATATGTTAGCTGGCCTTGATTTTTCATGCCTGGAATTCCACTGTTTTCAGAGTGTTTCTTTCTTTTTTTACTGTCTTGATTTTACAGTTTTTAATACTGGTAGCCAGATTTTGTTCATGTTCAATGTTTTCCTCCTTTCTGTTGAAAATTTCCATGTGCTTCATGTGGCTTCTCTGTGTTGTCTGCCATGGTGGTTGTTAGAGTGGTTGCATTTCTGTATTCTCAAATAATATTCTACAAGTTGGTTTAGAGCTTTATAGGTCAACACCAGCATAAGTAATTGAATTTAATATTTGAATTGGGCTCGGAGATGGACCGGCAGCCAGTGGAGGTGACACTACAAGGGGGTGGTATGTTCCCAGTATGTTGCCCTAGTTAGTAATCTGGCTGCCGATTACTATAACTCCCATGTACATTAGGCAACGTAGAAAATGAAGTATGATGGGAACTGTTGTGTAAAACATGGAGGGAGCTGTGTTATCTGTCCTTTACAGGAATGCACATCAGTGATGAATCTGCAAATAAAAGCAATGTGTTTAAATTAATACATTGCTTATTAAAACTTTTTTTGTTAAATATGCAAAACAACTGTACAACATCAAATCAACGGGTACATGTTTCCACCACTGATGGAATGACAACTAGCTGTGGCCTTATGCTCCAGCCAATTATACCTCAACAAATGTGTGAGGCTGGAGCATTGCCTCTTTTACATTTGCTCAAAAGGTGCAGGAACATACATGCAGGCCGTAGAATGTGCTTAAGATCTTAAATGCAA
This sequence comes from Anolis apletophallus, assembly GCA_030556195.1. Classification (NCBI taxonomy): domain Eukaryota; kingdom Metazoa; phylum Chordata; class Lepidosauria; order Squamata; family Anolidae; genus Anolis; species Anolis apletophallus. The sequence goes on from JARBWK010000009.1 coordinate 95,617,563, forward strand.
TTAAATATTGTCTTAACTTTGGAAACTAACTAGTCTTAACATAGAGGAGTAAATACTAGCTTGCACAATTCTTTATCAGCTACAGCTTCTGAATTACAGACAGGTCTAGATATCTTTCTGGATTGCATTTTTGGGTTTATGAGCCAAATGAAACAATGTGGAAATTCTTTTCCATAGGGAATCATTGGAAACTGGGATGATGTGATCCAGTAGAATTGAAGCAGCAACAGAGTTAACAATTTTATTCAACCAGCCATCCATTTTAAACAGGTTGAAACCATAAAATAATACCTTATCCTTCTCAGTATAGAGAAATTTCCAGATAGTTCTCAGAGGGACCAAAAGAGGCAGCAATGGCTAACCCCAAGATGTGAGCTGGTTTGACATTCAGCGACAGTTCCTCTTCAGAGGAGCAAACTGACAGATAAGAATTGTGTTCTTTTGCTTTATTTTTCCAGCAGGCAGAACTACTATGTCCTCTATAGCAAGCTTGCCGTGTGAAGAAATCAGACTCCAGTAGCTTATCCCACTCCAGGCAGGGGCTGGAAAAATCATTCATGTTTCTTCCAGCCTCTGAACCCCTTTATCAGTCCCAAGACTACAGTAGTTTTGTCCCTCTCCTCATTTGCCCAACCAAGGAAGCTAGAAGAAAACTAGTTCACCTTTTCACACTGCACAAAACTTCGTACACAAAGTCTTTAAACAACTTTGCTCTCTCACCTCAATCTTCATGCTCTTCTGTCTTGCTGAATTGCACAGGTGTGCTTGAAGAGCTATGTATTGTGATACTTTATTTCTGGACAAACTTTGTAGATTTGAAATGTTATATTGCAGTGCAAAGTGTTGAAATACAATACCACCTAGAGTAAACTGTTGTCAAAACAAATGCAGAGAAATAGCAATAGTGACAAGGAAGGTATTTTGTGGTGTTTTGCCTGAACACATTTGAAACAAGAACCCTATTAGGAATGGATGAAATACAGCTGCCAAATTTTAATGTATCAGATTTTCCCTGTATGTCAAATTTTCTCCTCTAACTAAGTTTAGATTTGCAAACTGTAATACTTTAAGGACTCTAAATGGATGAAGATGATTACGCTGTAATGTTAAAGGATAGAGGGCTTTTTCCCACCCCAACAAAACCGCTAGTTTTTTGGATCTTGCTTGCTTTCTTACCTTGTGTATCTGCTCTGGTTTGGTTCCAGGATCCCTCTATGGCAGTGTTTCCCAACCTTTTTTGAGCCGCGGCACACTTTTTACATTTATAAAATCCTGGGGCACACCACCAACCAAAATGACACAAAATGACACTCTAACACAGTAATACATATAGTTTATATGTTTTTAAATGTATTTATACACTCAGTGTGAAACCTGGGCCTGTTTCGATGAACTCAACATAGATATCCTGGCAGGAATGGCAGAAAGACACAAACTTCCCACACAGAACTCCCATAACCAAGAGAAAATGCTAGTAAGAGTTTGGTGGGCATTGAGCTTGAGTTTTGGAGTTGTAGTTCACCTATATCCAGAGAGCACTGTGGACTCAAACAATGTTGGATCAGGACCAAACTTGGCATGAATACTCAATATGCCCAAATATGAACGCAGATGGAGTTCAGGGGAAATAATCCTTGACATTTGGGAGTTGTAGTTGCTGGGATTTATAGTTCCCCTGCAATCAAAGAGCATTCTGAACCCCACCAGTGATAGAACTGGGCCAAACTTCCCACACAGAACCCCCAGGATGCAAGAGAAGGTCTCTACTTGGGGAAATGCATGGAGAGGGAGAGACCAAGTAGACAACGGGTGGGGAGGGGGTGGTGGTGTTTGTAATTTTGTGCCTTTATCGAGGTAGGTTTCTTAGGGTTTTTATACTTCAACACACTAGACTCTCCCCCATGGAGGTTCCAATTTCCCACGGCACACCTGATGATCGCTCACGGCACACTAGTGTGCCCCGGCACACTGGTTGGGAAACACTGCTCTATGGATACTAACATTTATGGATGCTCAAGTCCCATTATATATAATGGCAGAATAACATGATATCACTTACATAAAATGGCAAAATCAGAGTTTGCTTCTTGGAAAAAAATATTTTTAAGCTATGGATGGTTGAATTCATAGATATGGAGACCTGACTGTGTTCATACAAAATAAGTATGTGTTCTTTTGACACAAAATTCTTGCTTTGAATTCACCCCAAACATTCTGACACCTCAGACATCTTCCTCATTTATGCCTCCTCATCTTGTGTAATAATGATTTTTGTTACTGTTAGGGCTGTTCTTAATACCTGTCTTATATATAAAGATATATTACAGCCCAAAATACTTAATTTTAGAAATAATAAAAATAGCTATGGCCTCTTGCCACTTCATCAAGAATAGCATTGGTCCACTTCTTCACGTATTAAATTAGTGTGAGAAATGTATGACTCATACATAGGTGAGTGTGTCTAACCTGTACATGATTAACATCTGCATCAATTTGGAAAGAACAGTAAACCCCTGGAGCTTGGGGTAGGGATTATGTTCAGTTCTATTCCATTTGGTGCATTACAAAGGTCGCTGACTATCGGATATGGAGATCTCTGTTTATTTTTTTCAATTTCCTATGAGATACATACACAGAAATACATAATTATATACAGAGAACAAAAGAAATGGTTGAATTGGGTTTCACACTGCATTCTCAAAATGAGATAGACTGATATAGTAAAGTACACCAGGTCAGGGCTACTTTACACATTACATTTTTAATGAGCGCAGTAGGTTCCACTGTGCAAACCTCATGATAGGATTGCCATAAGTTGCCATAAGTTAGAAATGACACTAAAGTATGGAGCAGGAGGGACTAGAAGAATTTTAATTCTAGCAGCATACAGTTTCATCCCTCAGTGTTCCAAACTATAGTTACCGGAATTTAGTAGTCCTCAATATATTGAACTGTACATTTCATCAGTTTCTCAAACTGTGCTCCACCAGATGTTTTGGATGTCAGCTCCCACGATTCCTAGCAGCTGGTAAACTGCCTGGGATTTCTGGGAGTTGACGTCCGAAACACCTGGAGAAGCACAGTTTGAGAAACACCGGTTTAGATGATCTTCAGGAAGACACTCTTGAGTGTTAGGTTTGCATGCCCATCATGTTATTCTGTAGACACAAGGGCCCCTTCTACATGGCCATATATTATCAAAGCATATAATTCACATTATTTGCTTTGAACTAGATTGTGTGAGTCCACACTACCATATAATCCAGTTCAAAGCAGATAATCTGGATTTTATATGGCAGTGTAGAAAGGGCCAAAGTGAAAGGTTTGTGTTTTGATTGAATCTGTTTCTTCTTAGATACAACTTTCTGGAGCTGCTTCATTGTAACTGCAGTTAAACTGAGATCAAACCAGCAGATGGATACTCTGGCATTTTTTTTAATATATAGATTTTTATTTAAGATTTTAAATACAAATAAATAAAAAATTAATTAGAGGAAGAGCGCAGATCTCTGTACATAAAGTAAAATATTAATAAAATATTAGAGGAAGAGCACAGATCTCTGTACATAAAGTGAAACTGATTTAGTGGGAAAAAAGCAGAAGCTTTGAAGTCACTTCTTATGTTCAGGAGAGGGCCATGGGAATGCAAACCCTATAGCTTAATGTCCCTTGTTTGTGATAATACCATGGTTTAGAAATTCAGAGACAGACGACTTGTGTCCTGTTTTTCTCTCTCATTATGCTGTGGTCATTTTTCTCTTACTATGTTATACCAAAAAAACCCCTAAAAGGCATTGGTTTGTCTCCACCTCAGATAATCATCTGAACCTGTCCTTCTTGAATTATTTTCCTTAACTATTTGTCATTATTTAGGGGAAATTAAAAAGTGTTGTCTTTTTCTTGATATAAGAAGATGATCTGTTTTCAAGTGCACACTTTTGTACTAATAAAAGCTTGCAAAAATTAAAATGCAACATCCATAGATTTGGTATATAAATGAAAATATGCTAATTGACATTATCTAACCATGGATGGAAAAGATTAGTGAATTTTTGAAGATGCCACAGAATCCATCGCCTCAGTTAGCATACTGCAAAGATTTTTCAAAATGTACCTGCAGTAATGGACAGAATTAGAAGTGGGACCTCTATTAGCCCTCTTGGACAGTGGTTGCACTGTCTTCCTATCTGTAAGGACATCAGTATGCACAGTTTCCCAGATCAATAGTATAATTCCTGAGTAAGTGGAATTTTTCACTAATTAAGTTGGCTCATTGAACTAAGCAATTCTGGAACTCTGCAAGTAAACTAGGATTGTTCTGCCAAATGAAGGCATAGGTTTTTCCACTATAACTTTTAAAATTATAAGGGAACACCTGAGAATCAACATGTTATAATAATTTGACAAAGCAGAAGACTTGGGGCAAATCCTTACTTGGCCATAAGGTTCACTGGGTACTTCTGGATTACTTGGTTTTTTCCAGTCTGTTCGGTCTCACTGATTTTGCAAATAAAATAGAAAGGGAGAAACCATATCCATTGCCTTGAGTCCTTTGAAGCAGAGGTCAAACTTGTGGTTCTCCTGATGTTTGGACCTCCCAATTCCCAGAAGCCCGGGTCAGCTTGTACAATGGTAAGAAATTATGAGAGCTGATGTCCAAAACACCTGGAGGGTTACAAATTTGACAGTACTGCCTTGGGGAAAAAGCAGAAGAGAAGAGCAAAAACTCATTGAAAAAGTTTATGTTAATAAAAGTTTTTTTCCCATCAAACTGAGTTTTAACCAAAAACCCCCCCTATAAGATCATTTTGTAATACTGTGGAACACCTAATAAACTGAGTAAAACAAATGTTTTATATACCGTTGCAGTCTGAATACACTGCAGCTTGTTGCATTTCTTGAGCAAGACAGAGTAGATCTTTTAAATATATGAATAAGAGTCCATTCTGAAATACTGTGGCTCTCTAAGTAGGGATTAGAAAATCAGATCCTGAAAAATACTGAACTAGATGGACCAAAGGCAGTTTCTTGTGTTCCTAAATGTGTTGTGGATGGTTGGTTATTCACTAAAAACAGTTTGCGGATCAATCATGTTGAATGACTGTAGTTATAAGAGCATTTTAACTTGCATAGTTGTTCATACTGCAAGGCTTTATTTGATAATGCATGTGGTGCTAACCTTGAGGTTGGACTTCTGCAGTGTTACCATTGTATCAACTTCATAAATTCCAGTTAGTTGAAAATATGCCATCTACATTGGTTACAGGAATATCTAAAAGTGAGCATATTACACCAATAATATCACTTCTCGTACTAGTTAGCTTCTTGTACAAAGTGTTGTTGTGACCTTCAAAGCCCTAAATGGTTTGGGTCCAGGGGACGTACTGGAATCGTCTTCCCCCTTATAATCCACCCTCTACACAAGGATATTTACTTCTACCAGGCAAAACCTGACCAGCAATATCACCTAGTGGACCTTTTCATCAGCTTCTCCTAGGCCAGTGGTGGCAAACCTATTACTTGTGTGCCAGAAGGGTCATGCAGTGTCCTCTCTCCTGGCACACAGCATCCTCTTTTCTGGCATACATGTTGTTGCCCCTCCTCGTTTGCTTGCCCACCTCCTGTTTGCTCGCCCGCGCATCATCCCGCACCAGCACACCCCACACACTTGCTTGCCCGCCTCCCCGCTCACTTACCTGCCTGCCCCCTCACTCACTGCTTTGCCTGCTCGCTTGGCTGCTTCTCCACACTCACCCACCTGCTTGCCATCCTGCCCTCCACCCATCTTGCCCACTTGCCTGACCTCATCAACTCGTCATCCTACTCACCCGCCCCCCCACTCGCTTGCCCGTCTGCTCATCCACGCACTCGCTTGCTTGCCTACCCCATGTGTTTATACTGAAACTAGAGGGCATTAAATATTAGATATGAACCAGGTCATTTATTTATAGAAGATTACAATCACACATACACACACACACTTTCATGGGGTTTGCACTTGCAGTTTTCACTATTTGTGAGATTATACTGCCATGCATGCATCTGGGGATTGGGGCTGCCATGTGATCATTATGTGACAACCATTTTCTTGAAGGTGAGTGGATAGACTGTACAAAGCATAGTGCAGTGAGGGCGATGATCCTTTATTTTCCTATCCTTCCTGAGGACAGGGCCACCCTGTGAATGATTACAGGGCAATCCCAGTTTTCGGGATTCAGACTAGGACAATCTGTATTGTGAGATTAGTACTGTAGTTAGCTGAAACAATTCAAACTGCATTCAGAAGAACATACATTTTAATGTTGAGTCACAAAGTAGTTTTGTTCCTGGAAGGCATGGCCAAACCAAATAGAGGGAAATATGGCTGGACATTCATTTATATATAGTAGTGTTCGGAAAAATGAACATTTCTGAGATATTTCTTTACGTATGTCACAGATAAAAAGCATAATATTTCTCATAGTTTTAAGTAGAGTTTGGAGAAATAGTTTTTCTAAAATGTGGTTTTAAACATGGGTAAAAGGCACATTTTGTAGTCGCACTGCAATGAATTTAAAGCAAAAAAGTACTACTATGCCAGATTCAGATAGAAATTGGAACATTACTTTCCCATTCTTACAGCAGTGGCCAAATCCTGTCCACATTTTTTTTGCTGTATGATGTCTATTTTTTCTTATCTATTGATAAACATTTTTGAGGCTTTACTTCATTTGAGGTTTTTTTTGACATCACTGCTTTTATGTTTGATCTGTGGTACCATTTGAAATACTCTTCACTCTATTCTTTAGTTTTTAAATCACGTAGAACTTTATCCTGTTTTGGTGGCTGTAGCTAACCTTCATGGTAGCACATCACTTTATATATATTAAATCTGCTGTAAGAGATTTTTTTCCCTCAAGAGGTTCATCCCAGAGCATGGTTGTAACATTTTAAAATATAGTTTTCTTGTAATTGGGAAGCATTGCCAATTGTGTACTGATTCTGTTAGAAATGGTCTTCTATATATATAAAAATCGAGTCGTCGTGGGATGTCCTTTATACACGGCCAAACTATAACCCCCAGAAACACAAATCCCACGACACACATTTCCCCAGACCACGAGGTACAACCATACCACAAAAAACACCCCTACCTACCTTGACACCCCCCAAAAAACAGCCCCCAAAACCGCCCATTGCCTCCCGTTCTGCGCTGGCCGCGAGCGCGGGAGAGAGGCAGAGCAATCGCGCAGGCGCACTCCGACCCCCCCTCCCTCCTTCCTCTTCAAACCCTCCCAGCTGCTCCCGGGAGAGGGACTGGAAGAGGGGGCTTTGCGACGACGAGGGCGCACGTCCGTCCCCCCTCTTCCGCCGCCGCCTCCGCCACCTCGCAGCCGCATCTCCACCGATCACAGCGGAGGTGGGAGGGAAGCTGACCTTTTCCCGGACAGCTCGTTCTCCTTCTCGCCCCGCACTCCTCCCTTCATTGGTGGAAGGAGGGCAGGGAGAGGAGGAGAAAGAGGTGCCCGGGGAAAGGGCAGCTTGGCTCCCGCCTCTACGGGATCGGGAGGACATCGCCAGAGCCAGGACGGCCCTGGCGGCAAGGGAGCCGGAGAAGAGGAGGGGGAGAGGAGGAGGAAAGAGGAACGGGGGAAGGATCGCGCTCTCTGTGCATGGCTGCGATCCTTTCCCCCTCGCTACTCTTTCCTCCTCCGCCCCCTCCTCCTCGCCGGCTCCCTTGCCGCCAGGGCCGTCCTGGCTCCGGCAATGTCCTCCTGATCTTGGCAGAGGCGGGAGCCAAGCTGCCCTTTCCCCGGCCACCTCTTTCTCCTCCTCTCCCTGCCCTCCTTCCACCAATGAAGGGAGGAGTGCGGGGCGAGAAGGAGAAAGAGCTGGCCGGGAAAAGGTCAGCTTCCCTCCCACCTCCGCTGGGAGGGAAGACACCAAACACATATATATATACACAAATACACACACACATACACACATATATATACACATATACATACACACATATATATACACGCATACATATATATATATACACACATATATATACACACACATATATACACACAAACACAAATATACACACACATACACACACATACACACATACAAACACATATACACAGATATACACATACACACACATACACATATATATACACACATACATATATATACACACACATATATATACAAACATACATACACATATACACACACATATACACACACACATATATACACACACATACACATATACACACACATACACAGACATCTACACACATACACATATACACACACATATATACACACATACACATATATATACACACACACATATATATACACACAAATATACACACAAACACATATACAAACATACACATACACACACATACACACATATATAAACACACATACATATATATATATACACATATATATACACACACATATATACACACACACACATACACAAAAACATACACATATATACACACACACAAAACACATGCCCACATCATTTCCAACCCTTACCCAGACTGCCTTGCATCTCCTAAATAGGGCACAGCAACGCGTGCCGGGTTCAGCTAGTATATTTATAAGGTTGCAAGCCTTTAAACATAGCCATTCAGTGGATGGCTTTAAAGAACATACCTTCTGTAACAGCACTGTAGTATACAGGGCACTAAGTTGAATTTTGAAGAGAAGAAAACTTCATTTTTGCACATAGTCGTTTTAATGCTGCATGACATTATTGTCTGTTGAATAGCAATATTGCTCATAGTTGCCCCACTAGTGTCTAATTCAGCTTAAGAAGATATTCTCCTATTCAGCATTGTCATTTTGAATCTGGGGGCGTCTTTTCATATCTCTGTGTTGCCATGTTGTTTCTGTACATTATTGCACCCTAAAGTTCGTTGCCGAGATAAATCATTTGACTTATTGTACACGTTCACAACAAATTGGAATTAATGGTGTCATTACTAGTAGATTCTTGCTATTTTAACTGTACAATATCCATTATAGTGATTTGCAACAGATACCTGATGTCTATTGAATTAATATCCAGACTAAATTTCATCTCTAGACTGTGAACTTAGACAGACTTAACCCAACATTTGCTCCAATCTTTCCATAATTGAAGGGATAGATTTTGAAATGTGTGTTGTCCAGCCGAGATGAACTTTATTTGATTTAAATTGAGAAGTTGATAAAATACAGTTGACTTTCATAGTCTCACTTTTACATTAGTGGAGGTATATAAATGCTGATTTGTTTGCCAGAGACTCTTCATGAAAACCCAAAATTCCATTTGAATAAATATTGAATTACTAAATATTTATCCTGAAGTCACTTCATAGATTAATAGAAATTTCATATATCAATGTACTTTTATCATTTTTCTTTGCTATAAGTATGTATAATTAATACATATGTATTGTTGAAAAAATAGGCTATATTTTCCATTTTTTGCAGTTTCAACTATTCAAACTTATATTATTTGGAATGTTGTGAACACTGCAGCACTGTTTATTTTGGGAATTGATGGCTGTTTTGGCAATTGCTGCATGGAGCACAGGAAAGGCAAATACATAATTTTTTTGCATCTGTAAGGTACAGAAACATTAGTGTTCTGTTTTACTTGAAAAGCAGATTCCTAAGACATAAAAAATAATAGGTCAAGTAAAGGATGACAGGAGAGGCAATTTAAAGGATGTTATGATTTGAATTTGTAGGTAACAGATGACTTTAAAGTATTAAAAATTATTTAGGTATATGACTGGTAAATCTAAATTATTTTTTCTCTCTCTTTCTCTGTGTGCATTAGGTGGGCTGTTGAGCTGTCGTTCTGCAGCTAAACAGCATGCAGTCCTTTCGGGAGCAAAGCAGTTACCACGGAAACCAGCAGAACTACGCGCAAGAAGTGCATGGTGCATCCCGGCTAGAAGAATTTAGCACCCGCCAGCAGGCTCAGATGTTCCAGAGCTTTGGAGGAGGTGGAGGAAGCAGTACCAGTGGGCGCCGTGGAGCAACAGGAAGCTCTGCATCAATGGCTGGTGAGAATTCTGGACATCAGAGTTATCAAGGTTTCAGAAAAGAAGCAGGAGAATTCTATTACATGGCCTCTAATAAGGATCCTGTGACAGCTGGAGGACAGCAGCTCCCTCAGCGCAGACCTTCTGGACCAGTGCAGAGTTATGGGCCACCACAAGGGAGCAGCTTTGGAAATCAGTATGGGAATGAGGGTCATGTAAACCAATTTCAAACACAGCACTCATCACTTAGTGGGGTGACTCACTATCAGCAAGATTATACTGGTCCTTTTTCCCCTGGAAGTACTCAGTACCAACAGCAGACTTCTAACCAGCAGCAACAACAGGTGCAGCAGATGAGACAACAGCTCTACCAGTCTCATCAACCTTTGCCACAGGCCTCCAGCCAAACTGCCTCTAGCACATCTCATTTGCAGTCAATGCAGCGTCCCTCAACGCTGCCTTCATCTGCTTCTGGGTATCAGCTACGAGTGGGTCAATATAGTCAACACTACCAGCCTCCTGCTTCTTCATCGTCCTCATTTCCTTCTCCTCAGCGTTTTGGTCAGTCGGGACAGAACTATGATAGCAGTTACAGTGTGAATGCTGGTTCACAGTATGAGGGTCATGCTGTGGGTTCAAGTGCACAGGGTTATGGGACTCAGTCAAATTACAGCTTTCAGACACAGACAGTGAAAAACTTTGAGCAGTCGAAGTTGACCCAAGGGGGTCAACAGGCACAAGGACAGGCACAACAATCACAGCAGCAGACTCCTCCCACACAGCATGTGATGCAGTACCCAAACGCTGCTGCAAAACTAAGTCTGCAAAGTCAAGTGGGGCAGTACAACCAAGCTGAGGTTCCTGTGAGATCACCCATGCAGTTCCATCAGAATTTTAGTCCTATATCAAACCCCTCACCAGCTGCCTCTGTGGTTCAGTCTCCTAGCTGCAGCTCCACACCATCTCCACTCATGCCAGGTGGTGAGACTCTTCAGTGTGGACAAAGCAACATGCCTGTGGCCTCTAGAAACCGCATCTTGCAGATGATGCCTCAGCTTAGTCCAACACCATCCATGATGCCAAGCCCCAGTGCTCAGAGTGGAGGTTTCAAAGGATTTGGGCTTGAAGGAATGCAAGAAAAGAGGCTTACAGATCCAGGACTAAGTAGTCTAAGTGCCCTAAGTAGCCAAGTAGCTAATCTTCCCAATACAGTCCAGCATATGTTGCTCTCAGATGCTTTGGCACCTCAGAAGAAAGGCTCCAAAAGGTCTTCATCATCCAAAAAGGCTGATAGCTGCAACTCAGAAGGCTCCTCACAGGCGGAAGAACAACTCAAATCTCCTCTGGCAGAGTCCATTGATGGTGGCTGCTCCAGTAGCTCAGAAGATCAAGCTGAAAGGGTGAGACAGTTGAGTGGTCAGAGTACCAGTTCAGATACCACTTACAAGGGAGGTAACTTAGAGAGACCCCAATCATCACCAGTACAAGCATCTCAGAATGAGCCCCCCAAAATAAATGCCAGCCCTGCAGATGAGGAAGAAGTTGTGTCTCCTCCAGATGAAAAGGAAGCCTTAGCTGCTGTAGAGACTCCTCCAAAGGTCAATGAAAAGACAGTTGGTGTGATAGTCTCCCGAGAAGCTATGACAGGCAGAATAGAAAAGTCAAGTGGTCAGGATAAACCCCAACAAGATGATGTTTCTGCAGGTACTCAGGCACCACCTTCTGCCAGTGTGATGAAGGAGACCACCCTTACAGGAACCCAGCAAGAATCACAAGGAGGGAATAAAGGGAATAAAAGTGGAGATAATAGTACTAATCACAATGGAGATGGTAATAGCCAAATTGCCCATGCTGTCATTGGCTCCAGCTTTCCCAGCAGAACAGAGCCTTCCAAATCACCCGGTAGTGTGAGATATAGCTACAAAGACAATATAGCAGTTGGTGTACAGAGAAATGCTGGGAATTTCCCTCAGTACCCTTCCAGTCAGGATAAAGGGGATTTTCCAATGCACAGTGATCGAAAGGGCAGAAACGAGAAATTCCCTAGTCTGTTGCAGGAAGTCTTGCAAGGCTATCACCATCACCCTGACAGAAGATATTCTAGAAATGCACAAGATCATCATGGAATGACTGCAAATGTGGAAAGTACTATGAGACCTAATGTCCTGATCAATCAAGCCAATGAATTAAGTAATAGAGGCCTTTTAAACAAAAGCTTAGGATCTCTTATGGAAAATCCACACTGGGGCCACTGGGATAGAAAGTCAAGTGGCACAGCCTCTGAGATGAAACAGATAAATCTGGCCGACTATCCCATGCCTAGAAAGTTTGAGATAGAATCCCAGTCTTCAGCTCATGAAGGGGGACTTTCTGAAAGGAGATCAGTTATTTGTGATATATCACCTTTGAGACAGATTGCTAGAGATCCAGGGCTTCACGCTGTAGGACACATGGGCACTGATGGCAGGAGTGGAAGAAGTGATCGTCTAACTCCTGGTTTAGGACAGTCAGTCATTCTGCCTGGTGGTCTAGTTGCCATGGAAACAAAACTGAAGTCTCACAGTGGACAGATCAAAGAAGAGGATTTTGAACAGTCTAAGACCTCTGCCAGCATCAATAACAAAAAATCAGGAGACCATTGTCATCTTGCCAGTTTTAAGCATGAGTCTTATCGGGGGAACGCTAGCCCTGGAGCTGCAGCACTTGATTCTGCTGACTACATGCTGCAACAGGATAGTCGATCAGCGCAGCTGAGACGTGGACATGGCAGAATGGGAAATAGCCGTGAGGGAATGAGAGGTAAATCCCCCTCTCAGTTTCATGATTTGACAGACAAACTGAAGATGTCTCCTGGTAGAAGCAGAGGTCCAGGAACTGACCTTCATCATATGAATCCACACATGGTGCTTTCTGACAGGGTCAACCGGGGGTCCTTGCACTCTCCTTTTCTATCAAATTCTGAAAGCTCTTTGGCATCAGCGTATCACACAAATGCTCGGTCTCATGCTTATGGTGATCCTACCCAGGGTTTGAATTCCCAGTACCACTACAAAAGACAGTTATATCAACAACAGCAGGAAGAATACAAAGATTGGAATAACAGTTCTGCCCAGGGGGTGATAGCAGCAGCTCAACAACTCAGGCAGGAAGTGGCGAGAAAGAGCCCAAGACAGCACCAGTTCATGGACAGAGTAAGGAGTCCTCTGAAAAATGACAAGGATGGAATGATATATCTTCATTCCGGTTCTTACCATGATGCTGGAAGCCAAGAAGCCAGTCGTTTGTTGGGAAATGATGGTTCTCTTCAGAATAAGTGTAGTGAAATTAAGCATATGAATCAGAAGATTCAGCAACACGAATCAGGTTGGGATCTTTCCCGACAAGTGGCTCCTGGAAAGAACAGTGGGTCTCTGGGGGTAGGCAGTCAGAAGAGATTTGGTTCTCAAGACAGTGATGCACACAGGCGGGATGATGCCGGAGATGTACTTAAATCTGGCAACACTATGGCAAGAATCCCTGGCCAAGAAGAGCAATCTCCTCAAAATCCTTTAATCATGAGAAGAAGGGTTCGATCTTTCATTTCCCCTATTCCCAGCAAGAGGCAGATGCAGGAAATGAAGAACAGTGGTACTGATGACAAGACACGCCTGCTCAGCACGTCAAAAGATGGAGCTGATAAAACCCCCAACTCCTATACCCGCTGTTCACCAAACCAAGATCTTAGCAAGTCACTCTCTAAAGGAGAGTCCTCTAGAACCCTACAAAGTCCGGATAGTAGAAATTGCTCTGCTGTTTCCCTAACAAGTCCAGCTAAAACAAAAATTCTGCCTCCACGTAAGGGCCGTGGATTAAAATTGGAAGCAATTGTTCAGAAAATCACATCTCCCAATGTTAGGAGAAGTGGTTCCTCAAATTGTGCTGAAACTGGCGCAGATGCAGTCACACTTGATGACATTCTGTCCTTGAAAAGTATCCCACTAGAGAGTGGGAATGTGGCTAATCATGGGATGGAATCGGAAAATATAAAAGAAGAAATTGTATTAGATCAAGACAGCCAAGAGCGCAGCAGTGAAATCTCCCATACAATAACATCTGAAGAATGGCATGGGGAAAGAGATGAGGTAATGAAAAAGGAGATATCTGAACTTTCCAGTGTTAACAAGGAGGGCTCAGAGCCTTCTGTGATTCCAGTGTCTTCACAAAAACCTGTTGGTCAAGGAAGAACGGATGGATCTTTAGCTGGAACAGGATCTTTAGGCTTTTCTGAGTCAAAAACTGTCTCCCCATCTACCATCTTGACTACTGAAGCAAATGCAAAATCTGAGGAAAAAGATGGAAATGCAATTATTGTGACACCCAAGCCAGAACCCTTTCCTCCAAAAGGATATTTTCCCTCTGGTAAAAAGAAGGGTAGGCCTATCGGGAGTGTGAACAAACAGAAAAAACAGTCACTGTCGCCGTCACCATTGCCGCCGCCGCCACCACCACTGCTTCCACCACTTCCTTTAGTATCAGAAGAATTGCTGCCAGTAGAAGAAGCAGTTGGTGAAGAACCTAAGCCTAAGAGACAGCGAAGAGAAAGGAGAAAAACTACAACCCAGCCACGAAAGCGGAAACCAAGACGAGCTGCTCCTATTGTGGAGCCTCAGGAACCAGAAATCAAACTAAAGTATGCCACCCAGTCTCTTGATAAAACTGATAACAAGAATAAGTCTTTTTTCCCTTATATTCATGTGGTGAACAAATGTGAGATAGGTGCTGTATGCACAATAATTAATGCAGAAGAAGAGGAGCAGAATAAGCTGGTGAGGGGCCGGAAAGGACAGAGGTCATCAACACCTCCTCCTAGCAATGTTGAGAGCAAAGTCCTGCCTGCTTCCACTTTCATGTTACAGGGTCCTGTTGTAACAGAATCTTCTGTCATGGGCCACTTGGTTTGCTGTCTATGTGGCAAATGGGCCAGCTATCGTAACATGGGTGACCTCTTTGGACCCTTCTATCCACAAGATTATGCAGCTACACTGCCCAAGAACCCCCCTCCTAAGAGGGCCACAGAAATGCAGAATACAGTCAAGGTACGGCATAAAAGTGCTTCTAATGGTTCCAAGACTGATACAGAGGAGGAGGAAGAGCAGCAACAAAAGGAGCAGAGAAGCCTTGCTGCCCACCCTCGTTTTAAGAGACGCCATCGTTCTGAGGACTGTGCTGGGGCTTCTCGGTCACTTTCGAGAGGTGCTGCTTGTAAAAAAGCAACCATTGAAGTTGGCAATGTGGGTGAGAAAACTCCTTCAGACTCTAAACCCTCTATCCCCACCTCTGAAAGTGGTCCTGAGTTGGAGTTACAAATTCCTGAACTACCTCTTGACAGCAACGAATTTTGGGTCCACGAGGGCTGTATTCTCTGGGCCAATGGGATTTACCTGGTCTGTGGCAGGCTCTATGGGCTTCAAGAAGCTGTGGAAATAGCTAAAGAGATGGTAAGTACCACAGAGTAATAATGTTTTAATGTTTTATTATTTGTTGCAAGCTTCATGGCATTTTTGTGTGTTTTTCTTTTACTCCTCCTCCTGCTCCTTCAGCATATTTATGCTCTTGAAATTGTTTGGATTAGTTAGGCTCTATAGATGCTGAAAACTACAGCAGAAAGGAAACCACATTTTATATTACTTTTCAAATCCTTTGGACTGAGCTTTGTGCTGATGTCCCTTAGGTATATTGGTGACATGTGAAAGCATCCTGTCAATGGCTTTTAAAAAATAAGGAATGGGATGCTGTCAAATAAAACCAATTTCAGCAACTCAGAGCAACATAAAAATGTGAGAAATTATAAAGTGCACCTATTTTTGCTTGATTTAGGGTTTATCTCCATTGTATAATTAATGCAGATTGATAACACTTTAGTTGCCACGTCTCAATCCTATGGAAACCTCAGAGATGTACATGGGTGACTGGGAGCATATTGTGTGAACAGAATGCTTGATTTGGTCTGTTGGTCTGTTGCCACATGGGTTTCCTTTTGATCTTATGTCACGATGCAAGACCTAGGCCGTCCCCGTAATCACACACACAGAGACGATAATCAGCTAACTACTTTATTGAAGTATAAAAACAGTTGAAAAAGTAATTGTCCATAAAAATATCAAAGTAATCCAAAAGTAAAGGTATAGTCCAAAAGGCAAACTTGGCAGTATATCCAAAAACTTGGCAAAGCTCCGCTTAACTAGCGGATCAGGAACAAAGCAAGGTTACAAGGTAAAACTCTACTTGGCAGGCCACTAGCCCAAACTTAGCTACGTGGTCTTGGCTTCGCTACACATCTGCATAGGTGAGACGTGGCCGAAGTACTGAGGATCCTTTCTCACGGATCCTATACTTAATCCCCTTGACGAGGCCCCCGACGTTCTAGGCTTCTCCTCCTCCAATCTGTGCTGTGAGGCCTCGGTCTGTCTAGGCTGTGGAACCAACCCCTCCTGCTGGCCTCAATGCTCCGTCTCCTATCAAAGGTTCGACCTTGCCTCCCAGCACCTGGTTCCCTATCTTCGTGAGAGTCAGACTCCCCAGCTGCTTCCCGGGCCTCTCCCTCAGTTGTTTCCCACATCCTTTCTTGCGAGCCTCGCCCCCCCGGCCGCTCGTAATCTTCACTATCAGTGCTTTCGAATTCCGACTGGCCTTCCTGCTGTTCGTACGGGTCAGGCCAGCCGTCATCCCAGGCCAGACTTTCTGTGGGAGAAGAAGGCCCAGCTATCTCAAAATCCCCTTCTTCTAGCCCCTCCAAATCCTCTTCCGAATCAACTGGCTCCAATGCTAGGGGGACCCCCGGTGCTGCCCCCTGCCCTCCAGGCACAAACGAGAACTGGTGTGCTACATCTTATTAGGGCAGGCAAGAGGAATAGTTTCCACTTGACATTAAGTCTAGTCGAGTTTGACTCTGAGGGATGGTGCTCATCTCCATTTCTAAGCCGAAGAGCCGGCCTTGTCTGTAGACATCTCCTAGGTCAGTGTTTTTCAACCTTTTTTGAGCTGCGGCACATTTTTTACATTTACAAAATCCTGGGGCACACCACCAACCAAAATGACACAAAATGACACTAACACAGTAATACATATAGTTAATATGTTTTTAAATGTATTTATACACTCAGTGTGAAACCTGGGCCTGTTTAGATGAACATAACATAGATATCCTGGCAGGACTGGCAGAAAGACACACACGAAGGTCTTGCTCAACAGCTGGGAGTTATAGTTCACCCGCAATCAAGGAGCATTCTGAACTCCACCAATGATGGAATGGAATCAAACTTCCCACACAGAACTACCATAACCAAGAGAAAACACTATAAGAGTTTGGTGGGCATTGACCTTGAGTTTTGGAGTTGTAGTTCACCTATATCCAGAGAGCACTGTGGAGGGGAGGGAGGAAGACGTGGGGCGAGTCTGCGCAGTAGCGCCCGCATGGGTCACGTCTTCCTCCCTCCCCTCTCCCGCAGAAGCGGCAGCATGAGCGAAGCGAGGCAAAGCAAGCAGAGCGAGACTGGGAAGAAGGGAGCCTGAGTGGAGAAGAAAAAGTGTTCGGCAGGAGGGGGAAGAAAGGGTATTGGAGGTTCCAATTTCCCACGGCACACCTGATGATGGCTCACGGCACACTAGTGTGCCACGGCACACTGGTTGGGAAACACTGTCCTAGGTCATGTGGCTGGCAAGACTGCATGGAGTGCCATTAGTAGTTGACTTCAACTCTCAGAATTGCTGATTTTTTACCAAGCTGGCTGGGACTTGTGGGAATTGAAGTCTCAAATGTGAAGGACCAAAGGTTGGGAATCACTGATAGAGATGAGTAAGGTGAAGCTAAATGCAAACAATAAAGATGTCTTGTTGATCAGTTGGAAAGCTGACTTAGGGTTGGGGTCACAGTCTATTCTAGATGGGGGTGCTCATGGTTCCAGCACTTTTCCTGAAAGCCATGTGGTTGTGATGGCCCAGAATCCCTTTGTCCAGCTTTTGATCTTTCCTGGAAATCTGGTCACAGTTCTTCTTCTTGGCTTTTCTTCGCGAACGAAGATTCAGGAAGGACTCATCCCATGCTTTCTACAAGCGCATTGATGATTCGGAGGTTGGATGTGTCCTTCGAGCCTGTGCAATGGATTTTTCTGGTGGAGCACAGCGTCCACAGAACTGGCCTCACCCTTTAAACCAAAGGTTCGTCTGCCGGGGCCTAGCAAGCTGGGACAGTGGCAGCGAGGTCCTCAGGTCGAAGGTTTGGTTCAAGTTTCCTTCTCTTAGATCAGTGGTTCTCAACCTGTGGGCCCCCAGGTGTTTTGGCGTACAACTCCCAGAAATCCCAGCCAGTTTACCAGCTGTTGGGATTTCTGGGAGTTGAAGGCCAAAACATCTGGGGACCCACAGGTTGAGAACCACTGTCTTAGATGGTTGACCTTACAGGGTTAAACGAGCACCATCTGCCTGGGTTTGAAATTAGAGTTTCCTTCTCCTAGGGTGGTTGCCAAAAGGCTAGAGAGCCCATCCTGCCCTTTGACGTACTTTGCCAGACCCTTCGGTTGTGACCTGTCTGGCATGGGAGGCCCTACCGATGGCTATTATGCCACCGCCAGCATAGCTCACAACTTCATTAGGGTACGCAAGCCTCTCCCCGACAACAAGGGGGCGCCAATGAAGAGGTGGTCACAGTGGTTGACGCCTTAATTCTTGAAACATTTGTCTGTTTTAACTTGGATTTGAGAAACCTTTTTGTAGCATGTATATCTTCTTTTAAACTCTTTTATGTATTCATGACATTGATTCTGGAGAATGTAAAGAGTCCGCAAATTCAAGCTTTGGGAGATAGGGCAAGATGTGGTCCCAATAGTTCACATTGGTAACTCACTCAGACAAAATAGCTGTTTTTTCTTCAAAGTTGGTGTTGATCACAAGTGCTTAACTGTTCCCCACAGGAAACAATGAAGCTACATATTTTAAAGAAAGGAAATATTTCTTCTAATAGCTACTCTATTAAATAATGGAACTTATAATACCTAAAAAGAGTCAAGAATTTTTGTTGAATAAATATAAAATTCCTAGGAGCACAGGTACTCTCTAATGCCAGGAAAAATCCTTATTTTTATTTTTATTTTAAACTGATGAAATCTCATGTCTTTTTTCTTATCATGCTCTGTTTGGTACTCGGCACAAAGTCAAATTACAGTACACTTTTTAATGAGAATTAATTGAACGTCTTTTGCTCAAGGACATAAGAAGTTGCAGTACTGGAACAGTTTTTATTTAAAAACAAACAACATTTTTGTATTTATTATTCATATGGTGTTTCAGTGGAAGTGAGATATGCATAACCTGATAATGGAATGGGATTCCCACCTCTTCATCTACCAGCTAGTCACATTTTGGCCATACATCCATATAGGGTCTAGCCATGTAGGTCCAAAGGATGTGATTATGTTCTGTATTTTAAGTGATAACTATGCCTGCTGTAACTATATATTGTACACATCAGTGGCCAGCTTTGACTTTATTTATTTATTTATTTATTTGATTGATTGGTTGCAATTTTTTTTCTTGTGCAGAGCCCAAGGTAGACATTACATGAGTAGACCACAGTCTTCTGTGTCCCTTTTCTTAACTTCTAATTTAGCATCAAGTAATGGTTTGGCATTACATCTGAACTGGGTGCATTGTAGGAAGTAATTGTAGAAACAAATGCCTTCTGTAGAAGGAAGCTGCCTGGTGTAGCATCTGACCACTGACACATCTATCCCAGCATTGTTGTTTCTCCAGGAATTGAAGCTGAGCTCTTTCCTAACCCTAGCTGGAAATGCCTGGGATTTAACTAGAGGTTTTCTGCCTGCAAAGCATTTACTGCTGTGCAGCAAAGAACATAGTTGGCCAGCAAAATAGAATTGAAAATCTTGATTTCAAATCTAAATTCACATAATAATCCTCTGGCATGTTCAAATGAAATTTGCTTAAACATTTTAGGATAAGACAAGTTGAGGAATTTCTGCATTGCATGTTTTACAGACATAAAATAAGATTCTAAGAACACTTTTGTCTATATTTAGTAGGAAGTGCACAAGAAATGGGGCATTTTTCTTGACAACAGAACTCTCACTTTGTTTTTTTATGCCACTACCCAAGTTGCTATTTCAATGCTACCTTGATTCACAGAGAATAACTCAAATCTCATATGTTCATTGAGCAAGAAATGTCTAATGTAGGAAGTGTAGCTCAACTCTTTGCATTGTGGCATCATCTGATAGTAAAGGCAACACTCAGGATACAGAATATCATCTCTAAAATAATGGTGTGCATATTTATATGCTTTTACTTGCAGTCATTTTTTTCTTTGCACTTCTCAAAAGAAAAATGTTCTGCTCCCTTCCATGCTAATTCTGGACTGTGCTGGAGAAGATATTTTATCCAGGTCTTATATAAATAATTCAATGAATAATTTGTTATAAGTAAAAAATTATAATTCCATTGTTTCATAGTAAGTTAATTATGATATTTTCATAATTATGCAAATTACATTTTAAGTTATTTTGGGTGAGTATATTGTTTCATTTCTTATATTGGGGGATCACTTTTTTGTCATTTGTCAGACATTGGTCTGAGGGATGTAAATCTATTTTGGGGAAACTTGTATTTGGCCAATTCCAAACAATGCATTTGGAGGTTCATTTTTTGTCTACTCTCTGTGTTTTTAAAGAAAACTGTAGAAAATTACTTTGGGAACTTCCAGCGATTTGCCTTCTTCTGCTTTCATGTTGGCTGTGGGGGAAGGTAAAAGTTGGATATTAGACCAGTCTTTTCTAGCCTGGAGCCCTTTAGATGAGTCGGACAGCTGCCAACATTTTATAGCCAGAATGGCCATGTTGAATGGAGGATGAAAGATCTAATCTAACACAATTGGAGGGAAGTAGGAAAGGGAAGACTTGGTAAACATTTGTCTAAACTAGGAACACGACACTGTAGCAGGTGCTGGTTGTTGCCCTGCACTTTCCTTTGTGGGTTGTGGGGTCACACGTTTTGTGAAAAATCAACTGAAAATGCAACCCAGAAGTGAGCAAAAGTCACTTCTGGTTTTTATTTTCTGTATTTTCATTCATTTTACCTTTTAAAAAGTTTGGACAGTTAGGGGTGCTGGGGTATAGATAATGTAAGCCACATTTTGGCAGTGGTTGAAATATTTGGTTTTTTTGCCTGTTTTTTTAAATTTGGAATTTGGACAATTTCCTCAGAGATGTAAGAGTATCAGAGGGATCTAACGTAGGCCTTGCACAACTTGTGGCCCTTCAGGTGTTTCGTACTCCATCTTCCAGAAGCCCTAGCTAGCTTGTTAAATGGGCAGGAATTCTGGGAGTTTAAGTCCAAAACACCTGGCGGACCACAGGTATGTGCAGGCCTGATCTAGTTACTCCTTGGAGCCTTCTAACTTTACTTTCTCATTCCTGATTTAAAAGGTGTACTCTTTACAACCTAAACCTTAAGCATATGTTCTTCAAATGTCCAATTAGACTTCTTGAAAAATGTAAATTTTACAGTGGATTGTGATTGTGCTATATAATTTGAGTAACTAGATAGCACAATTATCTGTCGGTCCGATCTTGTGGGATTCTTTTGGCTTGTTCGCCCTGATGACGTGGACAGGGTCCTGGGAGCTGTGAGAGCGACCACATCAACTCTGGACCCTTGCTCTTCTTGGCTAATGAAATTAGCCAGAGGTGGGTTATTAGATTGGTTTGTGTTGATTATTAATGCATCATTGGCTCAGGGGAAATTTCCATCTGGTTTGAAGCAGGCGCTGGTGAGACCAATCCTGAAGAAGAACTGACCCTACAGTTTTTAATAACTACAGGCCAATCTCTAATCTCCCCTTTTTGGGCAAGGTGCTGGAGTGGGAGGTCGCCTCTCAGCTCCAGGGATTCCTAGAGGACACTGATTTTCTAGACCAGTCACAATCTGGGTTTATGCCTGGTCATGGTACCGAGATGGATTTGGTCACCTTGGTGGATCACCTCCACAGAAAGCTGGACAGGGGGAGTGTAACCCTGCTGATTTTCTTGGACATCTCAGCGGCTTTTAATACCATTGATCATGGTATCCTTCTGGGCCGGCTCTCCAGGATGGGTCTTGGGGGCACGGCTTTGCTGTGGCTCCGGTCATTCCTGGAGGGTCGCTCCCAGTTGGTGAAGCTGGGGGACACCTGCTTGGACCCCTGGCCTTTGACCTGTGGGGTCCCGCAAGGTTCTATTTTGTCCCCCATGCTCTTTAGGAGAGGTCATTCGGAGTTTTGGCGTTCGGTGCCATCTCTACGCAGATGGCACCCAACTCTACTACTCTTTTCCACCTAATTCCAAGGAAGCCCCTTGGGTACTGGACGAGTGTCTGGCCGCTGTGACGGTCTGGATGAGGACGAATAAGCTGAGGATCAATCCTGACAAGACAGAGGTCCTCCAGGTCAATCGCAGGCTGGATCAAGGTATAGGGTGGCAACCTGTGCTCGACGAGGTTGCACTCACCCTGAAGTCACAGGTCAGCAGCTTGGGTGTCCTAGATTCATCGCTAACACTTGAAGCGCCGGCATTGGTGGTGGCTGGGAGGGCTTTCACACAATTGAAGCTCATGCACCAGCTGCGACCGTACCTCGGATTTGACCATGGTGGTCCACGCCTTAGTTACCTCTAGATTGGACTATTGCAATGCACTCTACGTGGGACTGCTCTTGTAGACGGCCCAGAAATTTCAGTTTGTCCAACAAGCGGCAGCCAGACTACTGATGCGCATTACAGGGAGTGGTCAACCCCCCTGTTTAAGGAGCTCCATTGGCTTCAGTTTATATTCTGGTCCCAATTCAAGGTGCAGGTTCTTACCTACAAAGCCCTGAATGGTTTGGGACCCACCTACCTGCGTGACCGCATTTCCATTTACAAACCTACATGATCTCTTCTATCTTCTGGAGAGGCCCTTTTCTTGTTCCCGTCCCCATCGCAAGTGTGACTTGTGGGGGATGAGGGTGGCTCTGGAATTCGCTCTGGAATTCCCTTGGCTCTGGAATTCGCTCCCCAGAGATATTAGCAAGTCCCCACCCTGACAGTATTCAGGAAGTGCCTTAAAACTTGGCTGTTCCAAGTTTATTATTGGGATTATTGTTCATGATTGAATGAACAATAATCCCTCACCTGACCAAACCCTGAAAAAATGCCCCTGGAAGCACTTTATTTGACCTATTAGTGCAATCCAACCCTTCCGGTCTCTCAGATCCCCTGTCCTGACATACTGCATTGCTCTCTCACCCAGTGTTTTAAAATTTTAATCTTTTGCAGCTGGCCTTGCCCATTGTGATCAATTTTCTGTGTTCAAATATTCTGATTTTATATTGTTTTATATTGTTTGATGTGTGTATTTATATTGGTTCTTGTATTCTATTTTTATTTTTGTTTTGTTTTTGCTGTGTTCTTGTTGTATATTGTGCTATTGTATTACTGGGCTTGGCCTCATGTAAGCTGCCCCGAGTCCCCTTGGGGAGATAAATAAAGTTTATTATTATTATTATTAACCTGTGAATATTCCCAAGGAGCCAACCTATCTTTTAATTGACATCAGGCTTGTGAACATCAAGCCACCAGGACTATTACACCGAACACTTTATATTGTCTACCAGATTATTTCGGATCCACACAAATGAACTCAATCTATTCCAATCCTTCCCTGATGTATAGATGTCACAGACTCTACTGCTACCATTATATCAAAATCCCTTCACCATCACACCAATGGGGTTTGACAATTCTGGACTGAGGACCCCTCAATCTGTTGTAAAATATTATTGTTTAGACTCTACAGGGGGCGAGATTTCCCAAGGTTTTTAGAACTGCGGTGGAAAGAGGGGACTCTGAATCGAGGGCAGGAAGAGAGAAAGATATAATTATACTAGGTTGGAGGGAAGGTGTGGGTTCATTTTAATTTAGATCTGAATTGTGCAATAACACCACCTGGAGAAATAAGAACAATGGGAATAAAGAGGATGTGCTATGAGGGGCAGGAGGAGGGTTCTTAGGATGGGGGGAGCTCATAACGGTGCTCCAGGTCCGGAGGAGAGGCGGAGGAGGAGATGGTGGGATGTATGCGAGAGGGTTCTTGTTGCCCCCAGGCCGTCTCAGGCCACAGATAGTCTGGATAATCCTGAATGCAAGTCCCCCAGGTTGAAAATGCTGCTGTTTAATGCCAGGTGGGTGAATGGTGAAACAGCTGTCATCCAGAACTTGATCCTGGATGACCACACTAACCTGGCCTGTGTCACGGATACCTGGTTGGATGAGGGAAGGCCGGGGGGGGGGGGGAATCAATCTCTCCAGCTCTGTCCACCAGGTTTCTCTGTGAGCAGCAAGCAAGACCTGGGGCAGGGGAGGAGCAGCCAAAGTGGTCTATCAGTATATCATCCACTTACCAGGTACTCCATCCCACAGTCAGCCACTATTGTTTTCTACCTAAGGGTAGATGGCTGGGACAGAACAGAGAATCGGATGGTGTACCATCCACCCAGCTGCTCAACAGTCTCCCTTCCTGAGGTAACTGGAGTGATCTCAGGCATGGTGTTGGTGTCCCAATGGCTAATAGTGCTGGGGGACTTCAACGTCAACGCTGAGGCCACTCTGTTGGGAGCAGCTAAGGATTTCATGCCTACCATGATAACCATGGGTTTTTCTCAAGTGGTTTCTAACCCTTCTCACAGCACTGGACACATCCTTGACTTGATGTTCTGTTCAGGACGAGATGATGGTGATGATATTGTGGAGGAACTGTCCATGGTTCCTTTGTCATGGGCCGAGCACTGCCTGGTCAAGTTTATACTTACTGGGACTTTAAACCTCTGCAGGGGAAAAGGACCGATTAGGATGGTCCGTCCCAGGAGACTTATGGATCCAAATGCATTCCTGACGGCTCTTGGGGATTTTCCTGCCTCCTCGGTAGATTATTCTGTTAAAGCTCTGGTAGATCTATGGATTCAGGAGGTGACCAGGGTGGTTGACACAATCGCTTCTGAACGCCTCTTTGCAAATTAGAGCCAAGTCAGCTCCCTTGTTCTTCTGAGAGCTGACAGTGATCAAGCAAATGAAATGGAGACTAGAGCTGTGTTGGCAGAAATATTGTAGCGAATATGACCGAGCACGATCAGCATATTTAAAAAACCTATTCCGTGGCAATGAAGGCAGCGGTGAAATCTTTCACTGCTGGCAACGTTGCATCCGCAAGGAACCGGCCGACTGAACTGTTTCGAGCGGTCAGAGAACTGTTACACCCTGTCCCTCAGGTGGAGGACCCTGACTACTCGACAGCTCATTGTGGGGAATTTGCAAGATTATTTGCAGATAAAGTCACTCAGATTTGTTCCAGTTTAAATGCCAGTGTTGATGCAAGTTCTGTTGATGTAACCCGGGTTCCTGCGTGTCCCATTTTATTGGATTCTTTTAAATGTTTTGCTTGATTACATGAACAAGATATTGGGAGAAGTGAGGGTGACCACTTGTATTCTTGACCCTTGCCCATTCTGGTTGATTAGGTAGGCCAGAGGGGGGACTGGCAGAGTGGGTGAAAGGGCTGATCAATGCCTCCTTAGGACAAAGCAACATTCCAGCTAGCCTTAAGGAGGCTCTAGTAAAACTTTTACTTTAAAAAACCCATCACTGGATCCCACTCAACTAAATAATTATCGGCCAGTTTAAAATCTCCCCTTTTTGGGCAAGGTTCTTGAGAGAGTGGTGACCTCTCAGCTCCAGAGTTTCTTGGAAGAGACCAATTATCTGGATCCATTTCATTCTGTTTTCAGACCTGGTTGTGGAACTGGAATGGCATTGGTCGCCTTGGTACACGATCTACGAAGAGAGCTAGATAGGGGGAGTGTATCCCTGTTGGTTCTCCCGGACCTCTCAGCAACCGAACCCGGAAGGTGGCGCTGGTGACTCCTGTTTGAGCCCTTGGCCACTGACCTGTGGGGTCTCTCAGGCATCTAGTCTATCAACCATTCTGTTCAACCGCTGAGAGAGATCATCCAGAGTTTTGGAGTTCGGTGCCATATCTCTTCAGATGACACCCAACTCTATTACTCCTTTCCACCAAAAGCCAAGGATGCCATTCTGGTCCTGAATCGATGTGTCATCAGTAATGGACTGGACAAGGGCAAACAGATTAAAATTAAATTTTGACAAGACAGAGGTGCTCTTGGTTAGCTGGAAGGCAGATCAGGATATAGGATTACAACCTGTGCTGGATGGGGTTACAGGTATACAGCTTGGGGTGATCCTAGATTCATCTCTTAACCTGGCGGCTGAGGTATTGGTGGTGGCAGCCAGGAGTGCTTATGCACTATTAAAACTTATGCACCAGCTGCGTCCATCCTTTGAGATGCCAGATCTGGCCATGGTAGTACATGCCTTAGTTACATCTTATTGGACTATTGCAACACGCTGTACGTGGGGCTGCTTTTAAAGAGTGTTCGGAAGCTTCAGCTGGATCAGAGATCAGCAGCCAGATTATTAATGGGAGCACCATATAAGGAAAGAACAACTCCCATGTTATGGCAGCTCCATTGGCTTCCAGTCTGCTACCAGGCGAAAATTAAAGTGCTGGTTGTTACCTTTAAAGCCCTAAACAATTTGGGTCCAAACTACTTGGCTAACTGCATCTCCTCATATGAACCTGCTCAGACACTGTGCTCATCAGGGGAGGCCCTCCTCATGGTCTCACTCCTGTCTCAAATTCGGATGGTGGGGACAAGAGAGAGGGTCTTCTCTGCAATTGCTCCCCACCTCTGAAACTTCCTCCCAAAGGAGACCATAATGGCCCCATTGCTATCCTTCTTTAGGAAGCAAATAGAAACTTTCCTATGTATCCAGGCATATGGGGATAGGAATGTTTAAAGACCCAGTCTTATGAAATAGGGAATGTAATTTGAACATGGCTTTTAATCCTTATTTTATTGATATTGTTTTAACTTGTTATTACTGCTTCTCATGTTGAAAGTGTGGTATTATCTATTCAAATTTGTTTAATTTATTGTAATTTATTGAATGTTTGCCTTTTATGTTGTGAGCCACCCTGAGTCCCCTTGGGGAGATAGGGCAGGATATAAATAAAGTTTTACTTACTTACTTACTTACTTACTGTGTAACTCTGCCCTATTAATGATTAATTGGCAGTAAATCCATGTTGTTCAATGTTACCACCTCCCAAGGAAATATACGGTACGCCTCCCCCCCCCTTATCGATGGACTCTGTATTTACAATTTTATCTAACCATACTTTTAAAAAATGCCCAAGTATCGTAATCAAAATATAGATTCAGTACTACTCACATTTTCAAGTATCTGGTGTGTGTGTGTGTCATAGAACATATCCCCTATGGATAGCAGGGTCATACTATACATAGGATCAGGGCTGTGGAGTCAGTATGCCAGCTGTAGTAAAATGATAGCACAAGACATTTTATCATAACCAACTGTGAGTCATCAGACTACTCAGTTTGGTAGGACATGAAATATATTTATCTGATTAGGAATAAAATAAAATATGAGATGGCCTAAAATTATGTCAAACTCCATAATTCTGAATGCACTCCACAATCATACATAGGATCGAAACTTTTATGTATTCTTACCCCCCTCCCCCCAAATTATTCAGTGATATCATTAAAGTTGTATTAGTTTAATCTGTTCTAAGTAGGATATAGCGGTGGACTTGCACTGATAAAATGATGGACCCCTTTGTCTAAAAGTATTTCAAATGTTGCTTTGTGCCCTACACCAAAACCGAAATAGAAAATAACACAAAATAGATATATTAAAATGCATTGAAGGGGGCTTTGTCATCTATCATGCCAATATGGATAATAAACACTGTAGTTCCACATACCCTTATCTTGTTATAGACTTCATTCCATTAGTCCTTCCAAAAGACTAGCTGCATCAGGTTTCTGTCTCAGCTGTCAGGCTCAGCACCATTCCAACAGGCTGTTGCAAACAGAGCATGACTGTTTCACAGTCCTCCTTCTTTTCTATTCTTTTTTTTTTAAAACCCAATTGAACCTCAAGAATGAGACACTGTGTAGTGAGAGTTGAAATGCTGCTAGACTTAGATATAGGTAGGTAAAATGTTGCTCTAATCCAGGCGTGGGCAATTGCCGGCCCTCCAGGGGTTTTGGACTTCAACTCCCAGAAATCCTAGCCAGTTTACCAGCTGTTAGGATTTCTGGGATTTGAAGTCCAAAACACCTGGAGGGCCAGCAATTGCCCACGCCTGCTCTAATCCCACTGCCCGTCTGCAGTGAAGCTGCCACAATGAGTTTCAGGTTGATCACTGTGCTTTCTATTGTCGAATGAGGAGTGGTGATTCAGAGGAGGTAGAGCCCTGGATTTTTGATATATTTTCTTCTTTACTTATCTGACTTCCTTTACGTTTGTCCGCAGTCCCTCATCTTATATGTACTTTCTCTTTTTCTGTATATTCACTACTCATCTCTCTGTGTGGGCAAAATGTAAGGGCATTCTTGTTGCTATTGAGTGAACTGCTTTTATGTAAGAGACATGTCTTTACTCAGGCGACTAATTACTCAGGTTACTATTTTAATAATTAATATTTAAATTCTAGGGCATGTGATAATCTATATTAAATTATATCCCCTCTAACGTGAGGTCCCCTTTGTGGAAGCAGATTTGTGCATGTATATTTTGTTGTGCATACAGTTGCACAACATGGCCATTCAATCGATGGGTAATTCGACATGTGTAGTGTTGTGCTGCAAATTTCTGGTATAGACTTTCAGGTTATATTTTTCTTGAATTCATTGTGACCCAATGTGACAAAATATGGGATATGCCCTATATTGGATATAAATGTTCTATCCAAAGGCTACTAAAGTTAAACATCCCGGCTAATGATTACTGCTTCCCCTCCTCATTGATTAGCTGACTCATTCTGAAGTCCACGTCTCTCCAAGCGATTGTGAGATCTCTGCCTCATATAGCAGATCAACTGGAGTGGAAACTGGAGTACCTTTCACTTACTTTCATGCTTAGTGCCAATCACTTCCCTGCTGTGGTCCAACAGTACTACCCCAAAATTCTCAGCTTCCTAGGTTAACCATCTTTGCCAAAGTAAGAACAATTTTAAAGAGCAGTTATTCCTGTTATGACAAAATGATAGTGATGGTGCTCACAAAAAGCAGCCAGTACTTTCTTAGATTTCACCCCAATGGCTCACTCTGTGATGATGAATAAAATATCCTTGGTCAGAGAATTATTATTATTACTCCCCACTTTATCTCTCCTGAAAGGAACTCAAAGCGGCTTAACATAAAAGCATCAGCATAACAATTTAAAAATATACAAATATATGAACTGTAAAACAGGATTAAATATAACCAGTATTTTAAAATCCCCAGTTTAAAACATTAAAACACATTAAAAGTAAAAAAAACCACAGCACCCCCTTAATTTATTTTAAACACCACCATCTTTAAAAGCCTGTCTGAATAAAAAGGTTTTAGCCTGCCGCCGGAAGGACAGCAGGGAGGGAACTCCCTGGCTTACCTGGGCAGGGAGTTCCAGAGTCGAGGGGCAGCTACTGAGAAGGCCCTCTCTTGTTCCCACCAACCAGGCTTGAGATGGAGGTGGGACCGAGAGAAGGGCCTCTCCTGAAGATCTCAGAGCTTGGGCATTCATAGAAGAGGATGCGGTCGGCGAAATAGCCTGGACCTGAACCATCTAGGGCTTTAAAGGTCATAACCAGCACTTTGAATTGTGCCCAGAAACAAACTGGAAGTCTGTAGAGCTTCTGCAATAGGGTGGCGGGTGGAGGGGTGTCCGCTCCCTGTAGCCAGCCCCAGTGAGCAAACTGGCTGCAGCTCTTTAGACCAGCTGCTGTTTCCGAGCACTCTTCAGAGGTAGCCCCAAATAGAGTGTGTTACAGTAATCCACACGGGATATAACTAAGGCATGGACCACCATGGCCAGTTCTGGTTTCTCAAGGAATCGGTGCAGTTGGCGCACAAATTTTAAATGTGCAGATGCCCTCCAGGTCACTGTCGATACCTGGGTCTCCCGGTTCAGTGCTGAGTCCAGGAGGATTCTCACACTGCAAACCTCTGTCATCAAGGGGAGTGTAACACCATCCAGTGCAGGCCAAATCCCTATTCCCTGGTCTGCCTTAGGACTTACCAGGAATACCTCTGTCTTGTCTGGATAAAGTTTCAATTTGTTTGCCCCCATCCAGTCCATTACTGATGACAGGCACTGGTTTAGGGTTAGGACAGCTTCCTTGGCATTCAGTGGAAAGGAGTAGTAGAGCTGGGTGTCATCTGCATATAAGTGGCACCGTACTCCAAAACTCCGGATGACCTCTCCCAGCAGTTCGATGTACTGTATATGTTAAACAGCATGTGGGACAGAATGGAACCCTGAGGAACCCCACAGGCCAACGGTTTGGGATTTAAACACAGGAGTCCTCCAGCACCACCTTCTGGGAACGGCTCTCCAGGAAGGACCAGAACCACTGTAAGACTGTGCCTCCCAGTCCCATCCCAGCGAGATGACCCAGAAGGATACCATGGCAATGATATTGAAAGCCACTGAGAGATCCAGAAGAACCAACAGGTTCCACTCCCCCTATCTAGCTCTTCGTAGGTTATCCACCAAGGCGACCAAAGTTGTCTCTGTTCCATAGCCAGGCCTGAAACCAGATGGAAAAGGATCTAGATAATCTGTTTCATCCAGAAATCCCTGGAGTTTGGAGGCCACCACCCACTGAGAAATGGAAGGTTGGACACTGGCCGATAGTTGTCCATTATAGAGGCGTTCAAGAATGGCTTTTTAAGTTTAGATCTCAACAGCCTCATTTAGGAAAGTTGGAACGTTGTCTTGTTCCAATAAGGCATTGAACGGTCCCTTCACCCACTCTGCCAGTCCCTCTCTGGCCTGTTTGATCAGTCAGGAAGGACAAAGATCTAGAATAGATGTAGTAGCTCTCAAGTCTTCAAGGATCCTGTCCACATCCACAAGCTGCACAAATTGAAAAGTATCCATCAACACTGGACAAGCAGGAGCCAAAGTTACATCCATTGAAACTGTATCAATAACAGCATCCAAGTCCAAACAGATCTGAGTGACTATCTGCAAAATGCCTCACAAATTCTTCACAGCGGGCTGCTGAGCGGTCATTGATTTCTCCTTGAGGACCAGTATGTAATAGCCCTCTGACCACTCGAAACAGCTCAGCTGGATGGTTCCTTGCAGATGCAATGGTGGCAGCAAGGAATGATTTCTCTGCTGCCTCTATTGCCCCAGAATAGGCTTTCATATATGCTCTATCCTGTGCTCAGTCAGATTCACTTCGAGTTCTCCGCCAACATCGCTCTAGTTTCCATTTCACTTGTTTTTTTGTTGCCAACTCTTTGGAAAACCAAGGGGCTGGTTTGGCTCTCCTCCATGAGATGGGACTTTCAGTAGCAATTGTATCCACTGCCCTGGCCATTTCCCCATTCCAGAGGTCAACCAGGGCTTCAACAGAATTGCCTGCTAAGGTGACAGGAAAATCTCCAAGAGCCATCAGGAGTCCATCTGTATCCACAAGTCTTCTGGGCCAGACCATCCTAATTGGTCCCCCACTCCTGCGGAGGTTTAGAATCCCAGCAAGTCTAAACCTGACCAGGTAGTGATCGGTCTATGACATCGGGACTGTGACAAGTTCTTCCATACCACAATCACCACCATCCCATCCTGCACAGAAAACAAGGTCCAAAGTGTGTCCCATTCGGAATAAGACACTGAGTCTAATTTTGAAATAATCTCCCATTTACATTTAGCCAAAGGAACACAGGGGTATAGCCATAACCCAGCAGTGAGATAACATTTCATATGTTCTCCCCCTACCCTAGCAAAGCAGCAATAACTGTTTCTACAGCTGAATCTGGTACCATCCCATACATAATTCTGTGTACTTTGCTCTTTGAAGACTTTTGCATGAGTCTTCAAAGATTCAAAATCCTGCCAGTCTGAAATGTGGAGGTTTGCCTCCACCCACCACACAAACACCATGTTGGGAGAAATTGTGCCAACAGTTACCTAGGGAGAATGAATGAAATTTACCCATAAAAATTCATATTCTGGCTCATTTAGACATTCACTATCAGACAGAAACTGCTTTCATAGGGGAACATGCATGTATAAGATGCCAGGGGTATTCTAGTCACAGATTCTGGGTGTATTTCTAACCTTGTGAAGGCCTGTAGATGCTGACTGTGCCTCTGTTTTATATTCGTATATGGAAAATAAACACCTCCCAGTATGCACATTATCTTCTCCTACAGTGGGAGATGGAAGCAGGTTAGCATAAAGGTGAAAAATTATGTAAGATAACTGAAAGAGTGCTTTTCTGTGGTAGAATCCCAATAGTAACAGTGAGGCTACTGGTTTTCTTTAAATCAAAGATTGGAAACATGTAACATTTCATATGGTGTTGGACTCCCGGTATTCCTTATCACTGAGCATGCTGACTGAACCAACTGTTATGTGCATTATCTAGGAAGCTGCATGATTTCCAGATAATACTTCTTTATGTCTAGCGTGGATATCTAATCGCCAAGTGTATTATTCATGCAAATATTGTTGAATTCATCACACACTAGCTCCTTAAATTTAGAGGAAATCTATTGATTTACCTCCGTACTGTTTATTTAGGCAGTTTCTGTTTCAGTGAGAAACCTAAAATGGAGAAAATGAAGTATTAATTTTATATTTTATTTATTTTTATTTATTTATTTACTCGGCTTTTATGCCGCCACTCCCAAATAGGCTCGGGGCGGCTTACAGCCAGAAAGCAGAACACTATACAATAAACATATACACTCTAAAATGCAATATAAAATACAAGATAAAATACACAATAAAACAGCATTAAAAACACACTTAGGATAGTTAGACGGTCTGGCAACATTGGCATAGCTTGGGGGTCCCGCTGGGCCTATACCTGGAAGGCCAACCGAAAGAGGTGAGTCTTACATGCCCGCCTAAACGGGAGTAAGTCATGGATAGCCCGTGTAGCTGGTGGAATGGCATTCCACAGTATCGGGGCTATGACCGAGAAGGCACTTCAGCGAGTGGCAGTTCTTTTGGCCACTTTAACGGAGGGAACAGCTAGAAGATTAGAATCCTCCGAACGAAGTGATCTAGAAGGGTAATATGGGGTGAGACGGTCCCTCAGATACGCTGGCCCCAGGCCGTGTAAGGCCTTAAAGGTAAGAACCAACACTTTGAAGGTAATCCGGTGCTCAATAGGCAGCCAGTGCAGATCCTGTAAAATAGGTGTTATATGGCATCCTGCTGGGGAGCCAGACAGGAGCCGGGCGGCAGTGTTCTGCACCAGCCTGAGCTTCCGGGTTATCGACAGAGGAAGGCCGACGTAAAGAGCGTTACAGTAATCCAGCCTCGAGATGACCGTGGCTTGGATCACCGTGGCCAGGTCAGACCGGGACAGGTAGGGGGCCAGCCTCCTTGCCTGTCGGAGATGAAAGAAGGCGATCTTGCTGACCACAGAGACCTGGGTCTCCATGGTCAGCTGGGAGTCCAAGTGGACCCCCAGGCTCTTCACGGAAGACTATGGGCATAACGCCGCACCGTCCAGGGTCGGAAGCTGGACATCCCCACCGCCCGGACGACCAGGCCACAAGATCTCCGTCTTCGCCGGATTCACCCTCAACCTACTGGCTCGCAGCCATCCAGTAACGGCTTCGAGGCAGCGCTGGAAATTATCGAAATTCATGTTTCGTTGGAGATTAATATCATGGAAACATGTATTGCTATATTTTTGAGAGCAAGTCATGTGATTTCTAATGATAGTAACTTTAAAACATTTAGATCACCCAGTGATAACTGTAATAATCATATGATCCAGTTAATGTGCAAACTCATTCTGTGGCATAGGAGCCATAGAAAAAGCTTTCAAGCAGCAGCATTGAGATAAAACCTTGCAGAAAGCAAAGTTCAGTTTCATCTACTGGGAATTTTTTGAAATGATCTTTAACGAGAAGGAAAATGAGACATTAATAATCCCTGTAGACACTCCTCTTTTATGCAGTTCTGTTTTGGGGCAAATGATGAAAACTAAGCTTGCCAGAACAAAAAAGAAGTGTTTTAATTTTTTATGCTGCTGGGTAAAAATCTCCATCAGTTTTAACTAACATGGCCAATAATGAGGGATTATGGATGCTGTAAATCAGTGACATCTGGGGAGTAGTATTGTCAACCAGGATTCTTTGTTCTGCTTTCCAGATGTTACTGCATTTCATTGACCTGCCAGCCTATCTTTTACTATGTTAAATTCTTATTTTGTCTGGAAATGCAGTAGTTGAAGTTGTGTTTCACTGTGACTTCAGAAATTTGTGTCCTTTTTACAGAATGATCATGCAAAATACTGTAGTTCTAACAATTTTGAAATACATTTCCTCCCTTCTCCTCAGTTTTTGTTTGAATTTACACATGCTGTTTCCACGGTCCTTTCCAGATGACACATGGTTTGTTGCAGCAGACATGCTCCTTGTGGACTTCTGGTGTGGCTGCACAATGTGTTTTATTAGTAACCCTGAAAGCTGTGGTGAAGTAATAAAATGAAATCATGTACGTGTTTCAAGAACTAATTCCACATAGCTCTTTGTATTGCATACCTTTTAAATACATGACGTACAAGAACAGTAACATATTTTGTGGCTAAAATGGATTATGTGGAAAGGGTTTGTTAAATCTTTATTTGTCCTCTGATTGGAAGTCTTAAATTACACACACACGCACACGCACACACACAGATAGCAGCAGAAAAGGCTAAGTTTGGTCAAGGGTGAAATTTTACGTTGAAGACTCATAGAAAAACACAGTGAAAACTAAAAAGGAAGAAAATAAACCAATAACTATAGAGCCAAGGTAGTGTGGAAGCTCAGAATGGTTTGAATACCCACTCAGCTGCAATAGTCCACTGGGTGACCTTGGGCAAGTCACACATAAGTCAGAAATTACTTGAAAGCAAATAGCAAGAAAATAAAAACAAAAAAAATGTGTTTTTGCATTTCATGGAGGTTACTGCCATCTGCTGGTTATATGAATATATGAAACTTGATAAGAATGAGCTGTTTAGCTATGATAGATGTACAGAATATTTTAGGATTAAAAAACCCCCTCATTTTTCTTTTTTTAAAAAAAGTGCAAATAATTTAGAGGCAAACCAAAAACACAATAAAACAAGAGCAAAGCAAGTACCAATAGACTCCCATCTTCAAACAAAAAAAAACTGCAGAAAGCAATTTAGTCTTACTAGAGTAAAAACCATTGAATCAGTTGCTGAAAGATTAGTCAACATTTCTGTCAATGCTGTGGATTCAGTGGATTTTCTCGAATTGGAACTAACAAATGGATCTAATTTAATAGCAACAGTAATTAGATTGCGTATTTCTCTCCAGCAAAAGTTTTTTTGAAACAGCTATGTTTTTACCTAGGATTTGGAGAAAAGTGGTAGTCTGGATTGGACCTCTACATACAGAACATACTTATTTCAGAGACTGTTCTTCATCTATTTTCTTTTATTGTTTAAAACGGGTGAGAAAAATGTAGCTTTCCAGATGTTACTGGATTAGAAACCGATGTTGCTAGTGTTGAAGGATACTGAGACTTGCAGTCCAACAGATTCCCATGCCTAGTTTAAAAAAGCAAAACAAAACCTTCAGTGGATTTTAGAACTCAATGTTGACTCCTTTTAGGCTGGACATTATAAACGTGTGGTCTGATGCGATTACAATTGCTGTCCAGCAGTGTCACGATCAGAGAATGCACCTCTGTGCCTGTTGTGTACAGTGTTCCCTCGCTACTTCGCGGTTCACTTATTACGGACTCGCTGTTTCGCAGATTTCAAAAATATTAATTTAAAATATATATCATGGTTTTTTCGCTGTTTTGTGGGGTTTTGCCACCGCTGCTCTTAGAGGCTCATCCCTCCTCAGTCCTCCCTCCCTCCAGCCTTGAAAGGCCTTTCCTTCCTTTCCTTCACTTTATTTTAAGTTTATAAAGTCTTAAAATAGTGAATAACTACTAGAGTATCCCTACATCACTGTTTTTCACTTATTGCGGGAGATCCTGGAACCTAACCCCAGCAATTAGTGAGGGAACACTGTCTGTTTTGCTTATTAATAGAACTCGCCTCCCTAGGTGATTACTAGCCAGTCTCTCATCTTCCCTTTCTAAGTTAGGCCCTACAGCAAGTTGTAACAACATAGCTCCAGGCTTTCTTGGATGAGATAGATTTCTTGGATCTATTCTAATCTTGATCCAGTACAGAAACAACCTTCTTTGTCTTGTGGGAAGACCCACTGCGGTAGTTGGACATTTGAGTGTGCCCCTATTGGTCCTCCTGGATCTATTATAGTATTTGATACCATCAAGCATGATAACCTTCTGAGTTGTTTGATTGATGTGGGACTTAGGGGCATTGCTTTGTGGTGGTTGAATGTTTGCAGGTGGGGGTACTGGGAGAATGTTATTCAGCTTTTTGGGCATTTCACTATGTGATTCCACAGTGGCCAGTACTGCCCCCCCCAAATGCCTTTTGGCATCTATGCAAAGCTGCTGTTATACTTTACATGGAGCTCTGGGACTGAATGCCATTAATACACTGATGATACCCAGCTCTACCTGTCCTTTACAACTGATGCCAAGAAGGCTGAGGTAGTACCCAAATCATTGTTTGGCTATAGCAACAGACTTGATCAGTTGAATAAACTGAGGCATAATCCAGACAAGAGGGAAGTGTTGCTGATCAATAGGAAAACCAATTGGGTTTCAGATTGGAGCTTTTTCTGGATAAATTTGCACTCCCTCTGAAAAATCAGGTTAATGACTTCTTGGAATCAATGTTACGAAAGCCTGCTTGCTGCATTGGTCAGAAACACCTTTACTTTTCTTTGGCTGGTTCCCCAGCTGCACCCTTTCTTGAGGTTTCATTTCTTAGTGCATGGTTTTAGATGTGGTAACAATATTTGTCAGTGAGTAGTGCTAATTATAGTTGGGGAAAATAATCTATATGCTGTATTTTCTGGCGTATAAGGCTACTTTTAAACCCAGGAACATTTTCTCAAAAGTCAGGGTTTGACTTATTCAGCGGGTGTCGTCTTATAGGGTGGGTGCTGAAACTTCTGAGCCAGACTGGAGAATCTGCAGTCGCCACATATGCTGAGGGAACACAAAAACATTTGTATCCACATCCCCGCCGTATGCGGTGACAGTATGAAAGCAGCAAGGGTGGTGCTGTACAAGTATGGTAAAAGAAAATCTACTCACCAGGATTTGTGGAAAGAAGTGACTTAGCGTGGTCCCAATGATGAGCTGAGGGGGTGCCTCACCAGAAAGGTGTATGTGAAGGGCGGAGCAAGCTACAAGCATCCGGGACGCCCAGGGTATGGAAAAAAGTTACAGAGCAGTGCTGTGCCCAGAAAAGTACACCATACTCCTTCTCTGCCTCTCAGATCTCGCTCCTGAGGTCTGCAGTAAAGAGGCACAGGCGCACATGTGTGAGCTTTGAGAGGCAGAGAAAGAGGTACAGTAATCGTAAAATTACAATATTGAAATCAAATCTGATGTTTTTAAATTTTTTATTTGGTGTGCTTTGGAATAGGGGTAGTCTTATATGGCAAGTATATCCCAAACTCTATATTTTAACTGGAAAAGTTGGATTCATCTTATACGCCCAATCATCTTATACTCTGGAAAATACGGGTATATAAAAGTCAAAATATGTATGCATGTTGGTGTCTACCATAAAGGTTCCTACATTGCTTGTTGGAGTTAGACCAAACTTGGTGCACATGCCCTTCATCATCCAATTTAAATCATTGAGGAGTCTGAATGCCCATTCCTTTTGGGCCTAGAGCAGAGAGAAAGAAAAGAAAAAAGCAGTGTCTAGGTGAAGTGGCCTTCTGTCATGTGAGTGGGAACTAAAGGTAGAGAGGTGAATTGGCTGTTCCTAGAAGTCATTGTTTTTATAGATTCACATAATTTTTATTCGGGCTGAAATGGGCAGGATAAAAGTGGCATAAATAAATAAATAAATAATAAATTCCTAGGTGATTTATATGCGGGGCGGGGGGAGCAGAAAAACCAAGGGAAAATGAAGGGAGGGAGAGGGGGAAGAAAAAGAATAAAAAGCAAAGCGGTAGCAAAAAAAGACTGACAAGAGTAAGGTGGAAGAAAGAAAAGAAAGGGAAGGAAGGAAGGGGAAAAGGTAGGAGGGGAAGAAAGGAAAGAATGAATGAAAGAAAAGAGGATAAGATGTATGAGGGAAAGCAATGAAAGGAAAAGATGGGGGGGGGGGGGAGAGACTGAGAAGGTGTGTAAGGGAAAGCAAGGAAGGAAAGAAAGAAAGAGCCACAAAGAGAGCCTCCCCATTGTTGTCATGGAGTCTTTGGTGAAGTAGGTCTTCTCAGAGCTGGGAAAGAAAGCAAGCAGATGGGCATTATTGGCCTTTACTGCTGGGTATATATGCCAGTTTTACATAAAAGCAAACTATGCCATGCACTAGAAGCTAAAGTACTGAATTTACTAAAATACATTTGATTTGCATATTTTAACAACAACAACATTTATTACAGCCCATAGACCTAAATTTACCATTTAAGACATGCAAATACCTAAAAAGCTTTACAGTGACTAATTTTACATAATTCTGCTGTACATGGAAGTGATTGGGTCAATGCAGATGGGTGTATTCATGTTATGTTTTTAATCAGCACAATTTATTGCTTACCATAAGAAAAGGAAAGGTGTCATGGAGAAGGAACACTGAGTTTTTAGTCTGAATTTCCACAGAAAAGGTTGAGTTGAGCACATCTCTCTTTTTTTTCTTAATGCAATTAAATCAATAGTGAACCTGTTTTTTCTGTGACTGTTGTTTAGTGCTATGGTGGCCAGGAAGTGGCATCAGAGTTGTGGTAATCTCATTTACCTACCCTTGAAGTATATGTTCTAAATAAAATATGTATTTTTTTATTTTAAAAAAGTTGACTGCAGGTGTCTGCTGGATTTTCTGTCAAAAATAAACAAATGGACAACTCCATGAGGCTATGCAGATTACTTAATGCTATTTAATAGGCCAGTGTAGGCAGAGTTTGCCTAATATTTTTGTTGTGGCTAAAATTCTAGCTATGATATTTGCTTCATAAACTGTCATGGCTGTTTTCACAGAAAGCCCAGGGTTTTCCCCCCATTTAATTTAAACATAAGGGTTTTTTAAAAAAACAAAAACAAAACCCAATGAAATATCTCATTAAAGACTTGAAAGGAAAAGTTAGAAAGGTCCAGGCTCTTAGGATGTTTGGATGTTATTTAAAACTATTATAATAAAAGCCTAGATTATTTGTACAGTCTATCCAAATTAGGATGACGGATACTATAGAATTTTTAGTAGAGAGAGGTACAGAAATAATAAAGTGGAAGATGAATTTCTTTAAAAAAATGAAGTCTTACCGAAAGAAAGAAAATAAAATAGAACAAAAATTGTGCTAAGGCAATTGTATGTTTGACAGTAAGGCAATTTAGAAAAGCAACAAATAATAATACCATGATTAATGATTAAATTAATATAAAAATTAAAGTATGTATGTATGTTGGTGTGTGCCACAAAGGTTCCTACATGGCTTAATGGATCTGGACCAAACTTGACACACATACCCTTCATTATCTAACTTAAAACAATTGATTAGTTTGACCAAAAATTCACATGCTTAGAGCAGAGAGAAAGGAAAAAGAAACAAAGAAGCAGATTGGCTGTGTTAGGTGAAGTGGCCCTCTGTCATGCGACTGGGAAACAAAGGGAGTGAAGCAGTTGCTAGATTTTATGTGTATGAGTAAAAGGGAGAAATGAAAAATAAAAGAGAAAAAGAAGGGAGGGAGAAAGAAAAAGGCGAGAGAAAAAAGAGAAGAAAGGAGAAAAAGGTATGAGGGGAGGGGAGGAAAAAGAGAAAGAAGGGAAGAGAAAGGAAATATGAAGGAAGAATAATAGAATCATAGAATTGGAAGAGACCTCATGGGCCATTCAGTCCAACCCCCTGCCAAGCATTACAATTGCATTCAAAGTACCCATGACAGATGGCCATCAAGCCTCTGTTTAAAAGCTTCCAAAGAAGGAGCTTCCACCACACTCCAGGGCAGAGAGTTCCACTTCTGAACAACTCTCAAGTCAGGAAGTTCTTCCTAATGTTCAGGTGGAATCTCCTTTCTTGTAGTTTGAAGCCATTGTTCCGCATCCTAGTCTCCAGGGCAGCAGAAAACAAGCTTGCTCCCTCCTCCTATGCTCTCATATATTTATACATGGCCCTCATCATGTCTCCTCTCAGCCTTCTCTTCTGCAGGCTAAAAATGCCAAGGTCTTTAAGCGCTTCTCATGGGGCTTGTTC
This sequence comes from Anolis apletophallus, assembly GCA_030556195.1. Classification (NCBI taxonomy): domain Eukaryota; kingdom Metazoa; phylum Chordata; class Lepidosauria; order Squamata; family Anolidae; genus Anolis; species Anolis apletophallus. The sequence goes on from JARBWK010000009.1 coordinate 95,658,081, forward strand.
TCCAAACCCTTGATCATTTTAGTCACCTTCCTCTGGACACATTCCAACTTGTCAACATCTCTCTTCAATTGTGGTGCCCAGAACTGGACAAAATATTCCAGGTGTGGCCTAACCAAGGCAGAATAGAGGGGTAGCATGGATCTAGACACTATACTCTTACAGATGCAGGCCTAAATCCCATTGGCTTTTTTTTGGCCGCCGGATCACATTGTTGGCTCATGTTTAACTTGTTGTCCACGAGGACTCCAATATCTTTTCCACACGTACTGCTCTCGAGCCACGCGTCCCCCATTCTGTATCTTTACATTTCATTTTTTCTGTCTAAGTGGAGTATCTTGCATTTGTCACCGTTGAATTTCATTTTGTTAGTTTTGGCCCATCTTTCTAATCTGTTAAGATCGTTTTGAATTCTGCTCCTGTCTTCTGGAGTATTGGCCATCCCTCCCAATTTGTTGTCGTCTGCAAACTTAATGATCATGCCTTCTAACCCTTCATCTAAGTCATTAATAAAAATGTTGAACAGGACCGGGCCCATGACGGAAGCCTCTGGCAAAGAGAAGGAGCGCAAGAAAAAAAAAGGAAGAGAAAGGAAAAGTATGAGGGAAGGAAATGAGAAAGAAGGCAAGAGAAAGGAAAGGAAGAAAGAAGGGCCAGATGAATCAAGGGAAGAAAGAAAAAGAAGGAAAGAAAGAAAGGGGCACCATGCATGAGGGAAAGCAAGTGAAGATGGGAAGAAGGCAAGAAAAAAGAGGGGGAGAAGATGTATGAGGAAAACAAAGGAAGGAAAGAGGCACAAAGAGGACATGCTCACTGGTGGCAGAACATTGTTATGAAGGCATTATGACGTAGGCCAAGTTCTCAGAACTGGAGAACAGAGAAAGTAGGTGGGCTGCACCCCCTCTTATACCCAGACAATGGAAAATATATGTGCTAGTCCAAATTAAAATAATTGGGGTCTTGAACTTAAAAAAACCTGTCTCTCCTTTTGGGCCTAGAGCAGAGGGAAATAAAAGGAACAAAGTGGATTGGCTGTGGCTAGATGAAATGGCTGTCATTTGACTGGAAATAAAAGGAGTGAAGCAGACTGGTAGTTGCTCAGTGATGTATGTATGAGTGGTGAGGGAGAGGGAGAAAATGGGGGAAGAAAGGAAGAAGAAAGAGGAAAAGGTATGAGGGGAGGAAATTTAAGAAAGAAAATAGAAAGGGAAGAAAGGAGGTGCATGAGGGAAAGCAAGGGAAGAAAGGGAGGAGGAGGAGAGAAGGTATAGCAAGGAAATGGGAAAGGAAAGAAAGAGGCATAAAGAGAGTCTGTCCACTCTTGTCAGTTGCCATGGGGACATTGTGAGGTAGGCCTCTTCTCAGAGCTGGAGAAGAAAGAGAGCAGGCGAGCAGCAGCACTCTGACACTTGGGCAACACCAATTTTATATGCTAGTATTCCATTAAAGAATCCAATTGGCAGGTGATAGTATAGGTTAGCTCCCCTTTATTTGGGTTCTAAAATACTCCAAAATCCAAAATCATTTATATGAGGGGCTAAGATAGGGACACTATTACTTTTGAAGATAGGGACACCATTACTTTTGATGGTTCAAATTTTATTTCATTCAGAAAAGTATTAAAAATATTGTACAAAATAACCTTCAGGCTATTTGCATAAGATGAATATGAAACCATGAATTTCTTGTTTAGACTGTAGCAGCAAATTGGGAGTTATGGAACTCCAAGTGGCAAGTTTTACCTCTTACCAAACGGCGGCATGGACGTGCGGGCGCAGGGATGAGGAATCACGCAACAACTTCACTGCTCAACGTGAAATCAAAGAGATTTATTGATTAACACCAGCTGGTGGGGTTGCCCACAGAACAAGCTGCTATCAGGGCAAACGGCCCCGGTCATCCTTAACACAAAGCATATATACCCCTCATGGCGGCATCCACAAAAGCCCGCCCTCCTTCATGATCATTTCACAAACATCATTGGCTGGTGTTATAGAACATTTCATTAATCCAATTTGGGACTCCTGTGTTCCCAGTTTGCAACATTTCCATTTGCCAGCAACGGAGGGGGGCCAAACTCTCTGCTCATGCGCAGTTCTTTCCCATTTGGCATTAAGGTAAACAAACCTCATGCTTTGCACTGCTAGACCAATCTGAGCCTACGTTATCTCACGCTAGGGCACGGATGTACTTTGGCAAATCACAACATTGATTTAGGGACACCAATCACAGTTTTTACATTCACGGAGCTTTTTATTTTCATTCAGAAAACTTTTCTAAGCTCTACACGTGTGCAGCATCACCTTCAGGCTATTACGCCTGTTGAAAGAAACCAAATTTCTTGTTAAGACTTGGGTCCCATCCTCAAGATATTTCATTATGTCATCATCACCATCATAGGCTATCACTCGTAGCAGAATATGATTGCCTTCCAGGCCTAGAGTGGGAAAGTATGTGTTTTGATTATGTATTTTACAACGTTGTAACCCACCACGAACCATGAAGAAAGGTGGGTAGTAATTATTATTATTATTATTATTATTATTATTATTCAAGCTGAAGGGACATGCTCAGAGATTAAAGGAAAGTCTAAAGATGCACGGCATATTTTGTGGAAACATGGACTGAGAAGCATTAATCAGGGGAACAACAATAGTTAAACAAGAAATGGGAAGTATTAACATTTAAATACTTTTACTTTTCTGCTCAGGAAATGAACAACTAAGATAGGGTAGCATTAATAGTGTGGTGAGATGTAGTAAAAGCAGTCAGAGAATGTTGAGGATGCCTGACCAAATTATATTGGTAACCTTACCAATATAGAAATCAAGTAGACTACCCAAGATGGGGAATCTCTCTACAAAAACAAGACTCAAAGCAGATTATGACAGAGACTGAATTACTAATAGCAATGAGAGTAAGGTTAAAGAAGAAATCTAAGCCAAACATTGTGCCAAAATACAACCTGAAGAAGCTTCCTACATAATTTAAAGGTATATACTTAGTGTTGCCCAAGTGTCTGAGTGGTCACTGCCTGCCTGTTTCCTCCATTTTCCAGCTCTGAGAAGGCCTGTCTTACAAGGTGTCCATGGCAATGTTCTGGCAATGTGGACAGGCTCTCTTTGTGACTCTTTTTTCCTTCCACCATTTATTTCGTAACCTTCTCCTCATCTTAACCCCTCCCTCATACACCTTCCCTCTTTTCTTATTTCTCTTCCCGACCTGAACACTACTTTGACTGCAGTATCTGAAGATGTAACTCTGGCATCTACTTGTCCAGTTTTAATGGATTCATTTCAATTGATGCAACCCGAGGATGTGGATGAGATCCTTGGAGACATGGCGAACACATGCATCCTGGACCCCTGCCCATCCTGGCTGATAAAGCAAACCAGAAAGGGTTTGGTGGAGTGGGTAACGGTGGTGGTTAATGCATTCTTGCAAGAAGGCAAGATTCTAGCGAGCCTAAAGGAAGCTTCAGATAAGGTCATGGAACTGAGACAGCCTTGGTCTCCTTAGTGGATGATCTTCATAGAAAACTGGATAGGGGGAGTGTATTCTCTTGGATCTCTCAGCAGCCTTCAATACCACAGACTACGGTATACATCTGGAATGCCTCGTGGGAATGAGACTTGGAGATAGTGTTTGGGCCAGACAAGTAATTTTATGTATCCAACCTGGTGGTGATATTTTTTTTGATTTGAAAGTGCAGTACAAGACTATTCCTGCTCTGGGATTTCATGAAGGAGGAAGCACATCTGGTGTAGATTGGTTGGCAGGTGATCAGATAAGGGGAAAATCAAAATACTTGCCCTTCATTGAAGTGAATCTCACCTCTGGAACAGAGCTGTGGAGAAAAAAGTGACAAATCTGGTATGAAGCAAGGGTTAGGTTACTTTGTTTCTGGAAATGTTTCTTCTTTTTCTGCCAAGAGTGTGGATGTTGTGCCCTGCTTACTCTTGAAAGAAGCAGATGGCTTTCGGTCCCAGGAGGTGGTGAAGTTGGAGCTATTATATCACCAGTGGACTGTGGAAAACAGCAACATCTGCCGGATTGGAGACGTGTTTGACAGTAGGGGAGTTGGCAGCAATAGCAGACAAACTCTGCCTGGCTTAGTCAGTGGAATTGCAGTTAGTAGGATATCACATTTGTATGGGGGATTGAAGATAACACTAATAATCTCACAGGTTGAACAGACTGTACTGAGAAAATCACAGCTTCCTTCACTTAGTTTTTCTATTGAATTTGGGGGAAAATATGTTCTAAGGATAATGTGATAGAGCAGGGTCTCCCCAGATTATATTAATCTCCGAGATGATTCATAAAGGGAGATATGTTCAGACAGGTAAAATGGGCTGGAACCATTTAGGGCTTTAAAAGCTAAAGCCAGCACTGAATTGTGTTCAGTAACAGACTGGCAGTCAGTGGAGCTCTGGTGAGAAATCAGGCTGCTGCTCGTTGGACTACTTGAAGCTACCGAACAGTCTTCAAAGGCAACCCCACGTAGAGCGTATTGCAGTAGTCTATTCGGGATGTAACCAGAGCGTGGATTACCGTGGCCCAGTCAGATTTCCCAAGGTACGGGAGCAACTGGTGCACAAGTTTTAATTGTGCAAAAGTTCCCCTGGCCACCACCGAAACCTGGGATTCCAGGCTCAGTGATGAATCCGGGAGAACTCCCAAGCTGCGAGTCTGTCTTCAGGGGGAGCATAACCCCATCCAGCACTGGCTCTAACCCTATACCCTGTTCAGCTTTACGACTGACCAAGAGTACCTCTGTCTTGTCTGGATTCAGTTTCAATCAAGAATATGCTTGCCTTCCAAGTGTAGGGTCTTGGCAGTGGGTCTGTAGGTGACTGCAGAAACCTATACTTGATCTGCATATTCTTTCGCGGTGAGGACATCAGGTTCCAGTTGGAAGGTGGTCCCGGTCAGGGTTAGCTTGGCGCGCCTTCCTCCTGACATGTTTCTCCCTTTCGCCCTCCATTTGTGCCTCTTCAAATTTCACAGCATTGTTGGTAACACCAGGGCTTCCCAGTTCTCGGTGTCTATGCCACAGTTTTAAAGGTTAGCTTTAAGCCCATCTTTAAATCTCTGCCTGTCCTCCAAAATTCCATTTTCTGTTCTTTAGTTGAGCATATAGTAACTGCTTTGGGAGACGGTGATCAGACATTCGGATAACACTCCAACATAGTTGATTGTGAAGGATCATCGCTTCAGTTCTGGTGGTCTTTGCTTCTTCTAGAATGCTGACATTTGTCTGTCTGTCTTTCAAGAGATTTGCAGGATTTTCAGAGGGAATGCTGATGTAATCCTTCCAGAAGTTGAGTATGATGTCTGTTGCAGGTATATATCAAAGTTAGGAGGACAATCTGTATCTGTATATCTGTATCTGTATATACCTTTATAAAACGGAATGTTTGTATGTGTGTATGTATGTGTGTATGCGGAGTGCGGAAGGGCGGATATGTGGCAGCTATTTGCATAAAGTCCTTTGATTGGACAGCCTCGCCACTCCAAAATTCTAAGGCACCAGACAGAGGGCATTGATAGCCACTGATTAGCCAGCAACCCAGAATCCAGGCCTCTACATTCAAACAACAGGATTTCTTCCCACTGAGGGAAAAAGCCAGCAACCCAGAATCCAGGCCTCTACATTCAAACAACAGGATTTCTTCCCACTGAGGGGAAAAAGCCAGCAACCCAGAATCCAGGCCTCTACATTCAAACAACAGGATTTCTTCCCACTGAGGGAAAAAAGCCAGCAACCCAGAATCCAGGCCTCTACATTCAAACAACAGGATTTCTTCCACTGAGGGGGAAAAAGCCAGAAACCCAGAATCCAGGCCTCTACATTCAAACAACAGGATTTCTTCCCACTGAGGGGAAAAAAGCCAGCAACTCAGAATCCAGGCCTCTACATTCAAACAACAGGATTTCTTCCCACTGAGGGGAAAAAGCCAGCACCCCAGTATCCAGGCCTCTACATTCAAACAACAGGATTTCTTCCCACTGAGGGGAAAAAAGCCAGCAACCCAGAATCCAGGCCTCTACATTCAAACAACAGGATTTCTTCCCACTGAGGGGGAAAATGCACCATCAACATTCCCTCCCCACTTGGCTCTGTGAAACAAAATGGATTCCTGTATTCTCCTCCCCTCAGCTTTTAGAAAACGGCTGCCTGCCATGCACCCTTTTAAAGTTACCAATAGCAGGCCATAACATTACAGGCCCCAAAATAGAGTTTAGGGCAGGATGGCGACGAATGATGGGATTTGCATCCCAATTCACTTCCCAGAAAACATTGTAGCCCCTACAAATCCCTTCTCCCAGATAGGCCCAAAAGAGGCATCCATCTTCCCTCTTCAACACAGTGTCAGAGAAAGGCAGCTTCTGACAGGATCTTTAGAACAGGCACTGTCACTCTACAAGGTAAGGCCCTACTTCACTCAAAAGACACAAGAGAAAACAATAAATACCTTTCTCTAATGCCTTTTAATGCTTATATAAATAATTCTGGCCCAAAGCCCCCTCACCCAGCCTCATTGGACCTTACTGCTAATTCCATGCAGGCCTTTTCCATTTTTTTACTCCTTTCTGTTTTACACCGGTATACTTTCACAGGCCAGGGCGGATATGTGGCAGCCACTTTCACAGGCCACAGCGACCAGCGCGGGTGATGGACCTGCACCAAACTTGGTACACATAACCCCCCTATGACATGACCCACGTATTATGGGATTTGTAGTACTTTCCAAGACTTGGTTCCCACAGACCACTGAGGCCACCAAAAAGGACCAATACAGACCACACTCAGCACACACAGCCCCCATGACCCACTCTATGTCCTGGTGCAGTTCGGAGGAGGGTGGGCCATGGATGATGGGACTTGAAGTGCCTCTACTCACTTCCCAAGTCCGCTGCAACCCTCATCCAATCACTGATCGAGACCAAACTTGCCATACATAACCCCCATGACTGCCTTCACGTCCTGGTGAGGTTTGGGGAGGACTGACAATGGATGATGGGATTTGTAGTACTTTTTACACCCCTCTGTTCCCACAGACCACTGTGGCCCCCAACAAACACCGAGAAAGTCCACACTTGGCACACAGAGCCCTGTGACCCACTCTACATCCTACTGAAGTTTGGAGGGGACAGAACATGGATGATGGGACTTGCAGTACCTTCCCTCACTTCCCAATCCTGCTACAAACCTAATCCAATGACTGATCAACACCAAATCTGGCACACAGAGCCCTCATGACCCACTCTACAGCCTGGTGCAGTTTACTGTGAGACGGAACACGGATGATGGGACTTGAAGTACCTTCACTCACTCCCGAAAAACAATGCATCCCTCATCCATTCACCAATACAGACCAAACTTAGCACACAGAGCCCCCATGACCCAATCTACATCCTACTACACTTTGGGGGACGGACACACAGAGATGATGGGACTTGCACTACCTTCAGTAATTTCATGATACCACTGCAACTCCCAATAATGATGGATCAAGACTAAACTTGGCACACAGAGCCCCCATGACCCACTCTACATCCTGCTGCACTTCTCAAATGACCCGGGCAGGGCCGGGTCCCCAAGCTAGTAACTTTATAAACAAGCATCTTGGTATTCCTACTAATGTTCTGATCCTCAAACACTCTCTGCCTCATTCGGAAAAATGCTGCACTCGCAGAGCTGAGAAGGTGGTGTATTGTCAGTGTTGACTTTTATTGAGAGTTGACTGCGAAGGTAGTGGAAGTGGTCAACATTTTCTAATGTTACACCATTAAGCTGTATTTCTGGAATTGCAGAGGGATTGGCTGGTACCTGCTTAAAGAGCACTTTGGTTTTCCCTATATTCAGCGAGAGACCAAGCTTTTTATATCTTTCTGCAAAGGTTTTTTTTTAAGTGGCTTGTAGATCTTCTTCTGAATGAGCACAGACTACATTATCATCAGCATATTGGAGTTCTATAACAGATGTTGGTGTGACCTTTGTTTTGATTTTCAGTCTGCTAAGGTTAAATAGCTTGCCATATGTTCTATAGATTATTTCCACGTTGGAGGGTAGTTTCCTATCAACAAGGTGCAGTATCATAGTAATGAAGATGGAGAATAAGGTTGGAGCAATAACAAATCCCTGTTTGATACCTGATTCCACCTTCAATTACTTGCTTTGAGAACCATTTCTATCCAAGATTGTTATCATCATGGTGGAGCCACTGGATGTTCACAAATTTGTTAGGGCATTTCATTTTCAGGATGGTCCAAAGAGCACTGTGATGCACTGTGTTGAATGCCTTTGCACAAGTTTCGCAAGACTGCTAAGATAAAATGGGGTATGGAAAGTAGCAGTGTATCCATACTGTGTTATTTAGAGGAATGTTGAGACTAAAATATAACTAAAAAGAAATATGATGCAGATGCCTAGGAATGGGAAATATTCTTTCAAGAGCTAATACCAAAAAAATTGGGGCTGGCTTTTAAAATTTCAAATATTTTCATTGCTAGTTCTGAAAATACTTTAGTACATGCTGTGTAAGAATCAACAAAACTGGGGGAAATATTTTAAATCGTTACATACTGCTTCATTTTTAGATGCTGGTCCTACACAAGTTTATTTTTAAAGTTTCTCTATCCTTGAATCCTCACCTGTGGCACAGTATAGAGAATGTAAAAATTAGGTGATTCTCATGTTGTTATTTTCATCTCACAAGACAAGTGAGAGCCTGCCCCTGACTTGAGTCTTTGGTGCCTTCTACACTGCTATATAATCAAATCAGAAAATCCACAATATCTGCTTTGAACTGGATTATATGAGTCTACTCTGCCATATATTCCAGTATAAAACAGATAATTTGGATTTTATATGGCATTGTAGAAGGGATCTTTGTTTTCCTGGAAGACAGGGGAGGGGAAGAGTTTGATGCTGGGTACAAGGTGAAAGTAGTTAGTGAATCAAGCTAATGTTTGTAGAACACTTGTAGAAATGTCTCATTTCTTTTTCCAGATCCCCATGGTCAGAAATCTTAGGTTCCAGTCCAAAATTCTCAGGTATCCGAATTATCTCTTACATCAGAACAAAGGCCCATCTAGTCCTCCATTTTCTTTTCATTGAGACCACCTGAAAATTTAAAAAATGCATTAACAAGATATGAGTATAACAGTGTCTCCCAATTCACCTGCTAGCAAAAGATATACTGGAGCGAATGCATAGGCATAGTGACTACTAACTATTGATATCCTTATCCTCCATCAGGGTGTTTAATCTTATATATATTCATTTAAAAAACTTTCTCCATAAAAATATAACATCAATATGTTGCAGTCAGAGTTCATAACCATGTACCACATATTCTCCAATGTCTTTCTCCTATAGTTAACTTTTTGGCTTCATCATTTATTTATTTACAATATTTCTACCCCGCCTTTCTCGAACCCAAAGGTGACTCTTATAAATTTAAAAATTCCTCTTTCTCTATCCCCTCCTCAACAGCCCCGGCACAATTTCCTTAGAACAAGACATGCATAGTCATCTTAACTTCATCACAATATGTAAATTTTTTTCTTAACTGTTCATTTTTTTTGTTTTTTCTTTCTCTCTGAAGCTTTTATTTTATTGTAGTTTTAACATATTCAGTATTTAAACATTGTTATACTTAACATTTTCCCTTAACAACTTGTACAGAACATGTATGTCTTAATGCCTATAGTATTTCATCCTTTGGCTTCATTACATATTGTCCTATCACCCAGTGCTGATCCTTCACCTCAGACCAGCCAATTATAATACTTATTTTCCAAAAATCAGTTGTTACTATTACAGGTTTGGTCCCTTTACCTTCTATATATATGTATTCTATCAATTTCCCCCAAATCTTCCCCAAATCATCTTTTTTTAATAATCCTCTTTTAACCTTTATGTTTCCTGTCAGTTTATCGTTTATTGCAATGTCCCAAATCTCCCAATACCACTCTTCCAGTTGACATTCCCCTCCTCCTTTCCATTTTTTAGCTATTAACAATCTTGCTGCTGTTACCAGGTTGGCAATTAATTCTTTTAGTTCTTTTGGTATATTAACATTATCAATAAATGATAGTAGTGCTATCTCCGGTGTTCCTGTTATTTCTGTTTGGGTGATTCTTCTTATTTCTTGAAATACATTTCCCCAAAAATTTTGAACATATTTACAAGACCACCACATGTGCCAGTTTCTTGACAGCCCCTCCAGCACTGCTTAGAATGTTTCTTGTCGATTAGATTTAGTCTAATTGGTGTGAGATACCATCTCCACACCACTTTGTAATAATTCTCTTTTATTCTTATTGACATATTTTTTAATATACGCATGTTCCACATTCCTTTCCAGTTTTGAGGGTGTATTATCTTATTACAATCTGACTCCCACATTCTTTTGAGGGGATCCTGCTCCTGGGCTCCCTCCAACAGCATTTTGTAGATATCACTTGTTATACATTTTGTTCTTTCATTTCCTTCTTTACTCCCCCTTTGGTTAATCATTTCTTCAAATTTGGTAAGTTCTGTATCTCCTTTATATTTCTTTCTTATTCTTATATTTCTTTCTCATACATCCACTCAGATTGGATTTCAGTATTTGTGTACATTTCCTTATCTTCCAAAACAAAGGTACAGAATAATCGAATCCAATCTTTTCCATTCTTTTTACTTATGATTTCAATTGGACTTTTCAGTCATTCCACTTTGCTTTGTATTACAACCTCAGCCACTTCACAACTTATTGAAATTCTTTCAGACCGTCTTACAGTCTCACAAAATCATTTTACAGCTTCTGTAAACTTTCTGGGAAAGGCTCCATCTTCCTAGATTAAACAATTACAAGGTTAGAAGATAAAGAATAAACTCCAGTTCAATATCAATAGCTCCAATACCATCATCTAGTTATTATCTTCCAAGCATTATCATCTTTCGAAATAAACAAATCCTATATGGAATATTAATGCAGAGGTTCTGTGGTTACTGCAGCCCTTTGTTTACCCTTTGGGAGGATTGGAATGTCTATTGGGCATTTTCTTTTTTTCTCTTTCTCTTTAGCTATTATTTTTATTGTTATGTAGAAAAGAAAGGCCATACATAATACAACAATAATAAATTGAGCAAACACATTATAAAGTTATACATTTAAAACTCCTAGTAATCTACTTTCCAACTAGTATTGTAGAAATATACACACGACAACACTATATATCTATATTTTTATATATAAACACACACAAAAACATTATTAAGCATTTCCAATCTGTGGGTCATTGTTTTGTTTTCTATATTTGTAGGCAGATTTTAATTAGAACTAGAGTGGATTATTTATCTGTAGCTTGAGGCAGCTCTGTTGGTATGCCGTCTGTTTCTGGTGCTATATTTTTCCCAAGTGCTCTTAGTACCACTTCACCTTCAGTTTCTAAAATTGGAGATTCAGCTTCAAATGTTTTTACTTTGAATGAATCTGCCATCTTTTCATCTCTTTCATATATTCCTTCATTTTATTGTCTTTTTATTGCTATTTGTCCATGTAATAATTATAGAATATGGTGATCAATCTTCCCTTCTTGTTGTTTACATGGATACCCCATTTGTTGTTGTTGTTTATTCGTTCAGTCGCTGTCGACTCTTCGTGCCCTCATGGATCAGCCCATGCCAGATCTCCCTGTCGGCCGTCGCCACCCTCAGCTCCTTCAGAGTCAAGCCAGTCACTTCAAGGATACCATCCATCCATCTTGTCCTTGGTCGGTCCCTCTTCCTTTTTCCTTCCATTTTCCCCAGCATCATTGTCTTCTCTAAGCTTTCCTTTCTTCTCATTATGTGGCCAAAGTACCTCATCTTTTCCTCTAATATCCTTCCCTCCAATGAGCAATTGGGCTTTATTTCCTGAAGTATGGACTGGCTTACATAAGAACATAAGAAGAGCCATGCTGAATCGGGCCTCAGCCCATCTAGTCCAGCATTCTGTGTCACACAGTGGCCCACTAGTTGTACACAGGGATCTCTAGCAGAAAGGAGGGCGAAACCCTCACCTGCTCCCGACCCCCCACAACCAGTACCCGGGGAAATCCTGCCTGCCTCCATCAACACAGAGGTGGCACTTGGATGTCCATTTCAGTAACTACTGATTCCCTTGGTATCCATGAATCTGTCTAATCCTGCCTTGAAGCTGTCCAGGCTGACAGCTGTCACAACCTCCTCTGGAAGTGAGTTCCATAACCCAATGACCCTCTGGGTGAAGAAATATTTCCCTTTATTAGTCCTAACTTTCCTACCTTGGAGCTTTAGGGAGTGCCCCCTAGTCCTAGTGTTGGGTAACAGAGAAAATATTTTTTCTTTATTCACCTTTTCTATCCCATGCATGATTTTATACACTTCGATCAAGTCACCTCTTAAACGCTGTCTTTCAAGGCTGAAAAGACCAAGGCATTGCAACCTGATTTCATAAGGGAGCTGCTCCATCCCTTGGATCATTTTTGTTGCCCTTCTTTGTACCTTTTCCAGTTCCGTTATATCCTTCTTGAGGTGCGGTGACCAGAATTGTACACAGTACACCAGATGTGGCCTCACCATAGATTTGTAGAGAGGCAATACAACATTTGCCGACCTATTTTCGATTCCCTTCCTGATCATGCCAAGCATAGAATTTGCTTTTTTCACTGCTGCAGCGCACTGGGTTGACATCTTCATTGAGCTGTCCACCAAAACCCCAAGATCCCTTTCCTGGTTTGTCTCAGAAAGCTTTGATCCCATCAGTTGATAAGTGTATTTGGGGTTCTTTGCCCGATGTGCATGACTTTACACTTGTTTAGGTTAAAATGCATTTGCCACTTTGTTGCCCATTCACTCAATTTCGAGAGATCTTTCTGGAGCTCTTTACAGTCAGTTTCATTTTTAACTACCCTGAACAGTTTAGTGTCATCTGCAAACTTTGCTACCTCACAATTTACTTCTACATCCAGATCATTTATGAATAAATTAAAAAGTAACGGTCCTAAAACTGAACCTTGGGGTACGCCACTTCTCACCTCTTTCCATCCAGAGAAGTGTCCATTTATTACCACCCTTCGTTTCCTACAGTTTAGCCAGGTTCCAATCCAGGACAAGACCTGTCCCCTGATTCCATGGCTGAAGAGCTTATTTAGGAGCCTTTGGTGAGGGACTAATGTAGCAGATTACCATACTCCCACAAGGCAGGCTGCTCGTGCAGACGCAGTAGAAGTAGAAGACAGACAACAGGATTTCTCAGAAAGCTCAGTTTACTTTGTTTTCACAGCTGCGGTCCGTCCCTGCACAACATGGTGCTTCAAGGGAGCGGCCCCTCCCCCTTGTGAGGCACATATTTATACAAGCATCAGGGTTCAACTTATGGTTGCCCAAAATCTTATTATTGGTTAAAAGTTATGTCGCAGCTAAAATTGCAGCCTATCATAATGTAACATGGACTGTCCACGCTTCAGCATTGGAGATACAGTGTTTCTTTATCTCTTGCATTCCTGCACAGGCTCAGTTTGATTCTCTTTGTATGGCTCCTTCTCTGTTCTGCTGTCTCTGGGCAGATTATTGCTAACTTTGCCTTCTTCTCTATGCCTATACCTGGGTAGCATTCTCTCCTGATGTTTCTTCTGTAACTCAATGAGTCTCCTTCATTTCCTCACTTTTTCTTTTGCAAAGCGTTTTACAAAAAGCGAATGCAAACATGATTAAGGCAGCCTAAAAATCTCTCCAACTCTTTTTCTAATCTCGTTTCCTCTGTACCATGGCTATGTTCTCTAACTTGACAGTTTGACATGCAATTGAGACACAACACTTTAACATCAATGGGAAACAACAAAATACAAGTCCAATTGCACAGAAGGTTCCAAAACCTATCACCACCAGCGACTTTAACCACTTTTCATCTGGTAACCATCCGGTTAACCAGCCCCACAAGTGGTTAGGTGGCTCATATGACTTTTGAACCTCCCTTGCTATTTCCTGTATTTTTTCCAAATGTAGCTCAATGTCTCCGTCTTGTTAATGAAATGACAGCAGGTGGTATTAATAAAACATGAACAATTATCACAAACATAATGAAGCCCACAATCACCAACTCTTTCAACCAGGCCACGTTTGGCAACCATAAATTTAGCCATGAAAACTGAGATGGTTCGTTAAAGTTATGTTGACTCATGACCTGTAGCTTTTCTAGGTCATCTTCTATTGTTTGGTTCTAATTATGAAATTGTATTTAGCAGTTGTCTTTTGATCATTGCACAAAATCCTCCTTGGTTGTCAAGAGGTAATCTAAGGCCATTTTCTGCTGTATCTCAATTTGACTTAACTCTTCAGCTTCAGTTTGCAGTGCTCTAACTATTTTCCCAGTGACACTGATGGATTTTCTAGGCGACAGATGAGCCTCACAATGCTCTTTTGATTGTCCTGGGCTATTATTCCTGGGTATGACCCTAAAGACAGGATCTCAGTGATGGCTCCGGCTCCTACCCTTTGGGCTTTTGGTGTCAGACAGTTGATCCTCAATGATCACTGTCTCATCAAACCCAGCACCCATTTCACTGGTAGGGTTAGAAAGCCCACACCAACACACTGATACCTCCCAGGATGATAGCTATTAGCCCATTTGACAAAGAAGAACCCCAAGTTAGGGTCTCTTTATCTGCCAACCTGAACAGATGGTGTCACTAGTGTCAAACATAGGATAGTTAGGATACAGCTCTCTCTATTCCATGTCAGATTCTGAGTCTTGACATAACTGTAGTTGTGGCCTTTGCATATGGTGATCTGTGCAATGCGTGTAACTTTTGAAACAAAATGTAATTGGGTCCCTCAGCATTGCTAAGGGCATTGAATTGTTAACTGCAATCCTCCTAATGTTATTTGAGGATCCTTGCTTTTTAAAGGTAGGGATAAGAATGACCCTACTGTTTTTGTAAGTGTATGTATCAAGGTACTATTTGAAACATATGTTGTACATGTATCTTGATCCAATTGCCCTATGTTGGACTATGGTCAGTCCCAATAACACATCTTACTGACCAGCCTTATCACTTCTGCTCTCTGGTGGAGGCCTACAAAGGATCTTCTTACACCACCAGCAGAGCCAAAACAAACAAAACTATACAATACACAGAAAAACCCAAAACTGGCACTCCCAAGGTCATGTCTTTGGGTGACTCTCGGAAGTCTATCCTCTTTGGGGGTGGCTTTCGATCAGCCTGTCCCCAGGAGAGTGGCCCCCCACGATGCTGACTCTCCTTTCCTCTTCAAGGTCATCCTTTGGACCTCCTTTCGGCGTGCCTGCTGGAACTTTGGTCAGGCATATCTTCAGTGGGTCCTTCTGGTCATCGTCCACCTGAGTAATAATATATCTGCTATTCAGTGGCTTATTACCAATAGTATCTCTTTGGATTTTAAACATAACGGTTCCAAGGCCTTAATCTCCTCACTTGGGGTGGTCAGGAAAACATCACATCACACTGCCCTTTTACTTTGATCTCAATGGGCCAAGTCTCCATTTTGTTTTGTTTTGTTTTCCTTTTGTTTCCACATGATATCGCCTGAGGAGACAGAAATACAGAACAGTAACAGGGAAACACAGCACACCATTTTAAACAGATGGAAATCACTTGGAACCAATTTAAATCCGGTGCTTGACACATTTTTGCTCTAGTTGCTTTCAATGTCCTATTCCAAGTCACCCTAGGGAATGGATTCTCTGATGAACAATACCTGGCCCATTTGCAAACAACATATCCACAGTCCTAAGCTTGCAATCTTTTTGCAATTGAATTTTTACCAATTGGTAGATGGTATCTCTCTCCCATTCCGTTGTAATGGGGCGTGGCATCAAGCTGTGAAGGACATCATCTTCATCCCCTTTTTAAAACACGATTCTGAACACTTGACTAAAATGGCACAAACAAATTAATCTCTTATCAAACTAACAATCAAGGCTAAATGGTGGTAATGATCACTTTAACAATTCAACGACAGAAATCATTTAACTTGAAAAGGATATAGTCTTCAGTACAATCCCAAGCAAATCCGGCCTTGGTTATTTTAGGCACACATCCATTCATATGTCCAACTTTTCTCTCTTGATCTCTGGCATAAGAAAACAATCTCAGTCACCCTTATTTGAAGAAATAAGTCTATTAAATTCCAGGTAAAATGAGGAAAATATCTATATTCTGCAATCTGTAGTCTCTAAGGTCAGTCCTGTAAGAAAGTCTGTAAAATAAAGTTCTCATTATTTTCCAAGCCCTTCACTCATCCAGCCAGTTCTCATATTTTTTCCACGTCTTTCACTCATCTAGCCAGGCTTAGCTCCTGTGATTGTATTCTCATTAAGCTTTTCAGCTGGCTGTGATTGGATATCAATTCATAAGCAGGGTTCCACATAATTTCCAGGCTTGAGACCTAAAAAGCAAAGATAGTGAAGAGAGAAGGGGGAGAGGGGAGGCTAATTACCCAGCCGTAGAATCTTCCATCGACTTCCATTGATATCACATCCTTTTGCTTTCACAATCTCTCACTTCCAGCCAATTTTCACCTTTTTAGAACAACCTCCATGGTTTTTCTCCACATCCATATAACAATCTCCACGGTTTATCTCCACCAAGGTTCCTCTCCACAATTTATCTCACATGTTTCTGCTGCAACCATCTTTCTGACATATCTGTTTCCATCAATGCATGATCACTTTTCATTCCCTTTCCAGTGCAGCATCCATTTGCTGCATACACTAGGTGTCGCTGTTGTCCATTAAAGGGGAGGGTCCTGCCCTCATATTACCTGGCTCCGCTTCTTTATCAATTCTGCCAATGTCATTTTATACCAACACTTTCAGTTTAATCACTTTATCTGCAACTTGCTTTTTCCACGTAACAAAACAGTCCCTTAAATCTGGCAAAAAGAAAACCCCTTAGGCTTTATCTGTTTTTACTGTCCCGTTCAAAAATAATCTCTTTTCAGTCAAAGTATCATTCATTATCCAAAATTGTCTTGTCCTGTGTTTGAAAACAACTATGAAGAATATAATTCACACTAAAAATCATGTCTAGGGTTGTCCACATAAGATATTTTTCAAAATGTCATTTTTCATTTCAAAAGGTTGCTGTAAAATAATTTTTACACAGTTCCAGGCTAAATGTCAGGAGAGAATGCTTCAGGAACATTCCAACACTTGGCAAGCCCACAGTGTTCTTTTTACAGTTCAGTCACCGCCCCCCCCACTGGTATGCAAGAAAGCATTTTTATAGATAAGGAAACTGTGTGTGCGTCATCTTTCCGAGGCTGTTAAGCAGACACGCCATAGCTATGCATCTTCGGTCTTTCTGATTACACACAGACCCTCCCCACACACACACAACCATAAACATAAGATTTAAACAATTGAAAACATCAGCTTTTTATACATTTTTAAAAATATATTTCCTTTTTGCACACCCCTACAGTTTAAGGAACACCGAGATATATATCATTCCTATGAATGCATTTCATTTGGTACACATAAACATATAACATTTAACATTTAATATAAGGCATTCAATCTTGAATCTTTTAAACCCAGTATTTCAAATGCAGTCTCATATTTCTTAGGCTCACATGAACAAGGTCAAATGCCTATCTGCCAGCTCTTTCCTTCTCTGTCTGTTATCAACTTTTTAGGGAACAAAGCATTCTATGTTCTTAGTAATCAGCTTCTAGGCACATCTTACTCTTTTGCACAGGGAAAAAACAGTTTTACACTCTTTCCTTCTTTAAAACTAAATACAGTCATTTTGGTTGCTTTGACCTAATCAGACATAAAAACAGTTCACACTTTTAAAAACATAACAGCACTTTTTGAAAACATACATAAACCTCTCTCTCTCTCTCTCTCTCTCTCTCTGGACTTGTTGCAACACAGACATACACAGCTGCCCCTCCCTCCTTGTCTCTAGCCGTTTGAATTTTTAGAGACAAGGGAGTTTTGTTCTGTTCTTTTTACTAAGGGGCATCATCCGACTCTTTGGGACAGCCTCAGAGTCGGCTCTTTTGGGGAATTTGGGATCTTTCCCCTACCTTTTCTTTTTGGCTCTACTGGTAACCATATCTTTTTGTGCACATAACTCAGAGACTAGACGGGCAATTTTCCTCCCAGCTCTGTAATTTCAAGTTGGGTTACCCCTTCTTGAACTTCTACGCAATTAAACTTGGGTCAAAGGGGGCAACTCCTCCCCTTTACCCTCCCTGGCCAGTCGGGTAATGAGTGGCCATTCATTTCTGCACAAGTTCCTCAATCTGAAACCCTTTATGTCTTGTGGGTCTCCCTCCACTACCAACTGAGAAAACTGTTCAAAATTGTCTACTAGGCATTGCAAGGGCGTCCCCTTTTAGCCTTTTTCGGGGTGCTTAATGTACTTAATGTATCACCTTCCCCTTTCCTCCCCCCCCCCCCCCGGCGCCGGTATGTATGTTACCTAGTGGCTTACTCGACCACTTACTTGCCGGATTTCTATGGACTCGGAACAACCTCGCCCCCAGACTGTCCTTTGCGCAATCCTCCGAACTGGCTTTCTGGCAACCCAAATCTGTTTGCACTCAGGGTCGTTCAGCGCTGACAAAGAGGTGAGGACCGCAACCGGTCTTTGTTAGGGCCCTGTCTCGACTCACGGTGTTCACCTCCAGTTCTCGCCGATGAGTTGAGGCCGTCCTGCCAACAGGATCTGTCTCCGCTTCACGGTCTGTCTCATAAATCAGATCACATCGGGGTCACCAGAAATGTAGCAGATTACCATACTCCCACAAGGCAGGCTGCTCGTGCAGACGCAGTAGAAGTAGAAGACAGACAACAGGATTTCTCAGAAAGCTCAGTTTACTTTGTTTTCACAGCTGCGGTCCGTCCCTGCACAACATGGTGCTTCAAGGGAGCGGCCCCTCCCCCCCTTGTGAGGCACATATTTATACAAGCATCAGGGTTCAACTTATGGTTGCCCAAAGTCTTATTATTGGTTAAAAGTTATGTCGCAGCTAAAATTGCAGCCTATCATAATGTAACACGGACTGTCCACGCTTCAGCATTGGAGATACAGTGTTTCTTTATCTCTTGCATTCCTGCACAGGCTCAGTTTGATTCTTTTGTATGGCTCCTTCTCTGTTCTGCTGTCTCTGGGCAGATTATTGCTAACTCTGCCTTCTTCTCTATGCCTATGCCTGGGTAGCATTCTCTCCTGATGTTTCTTCTGTAACTCAATGAGTCTCCTTCACTTTGTCAAAAGCCTTTTGAAAGTCAAGGTAAACAATATCGACTGGGTCCCCTTTATCTATGTGTTTGTTTACACCCTCAAAGAATTCTATCAAGTTAGTAAGACATGATTTGCCTTTGCAGAAACCATGTTGATTTTCCTTCAGCAATGCCTGTTCTTCTATGTGCTTGGTAATTTTTTCTTTAATAATGGTTTCCATCACTTTGCCTGGAACTGAGGTTAGACTAACTGGCCTATAATTTCCTGGATCACCCCTGGATCCTTTCTTGAAGATCGGAGTTACATTTGCCTCCTCCAGTCCTCGGGAACAGTGCCTGATCTTAGAGAAAGGTTATATATTTTGGCTAGAATTTCAGCAACTTGAGTTCCTTAAGAATCTTGATCATTCTGGTGATTTGTGACCAAGGCACTCTCAGAATTTTCCTCCAATATCACAGTTCAAAATCGTCTATCTTGCTTTGCTCAGCCTTCCTTATGGTCCAGCTCTCGCATCCATATGTTACTATGGGGAATACCATTGCCATTATGACATCACAAATGCAACTATGGTGACCAAGCGCTCGGATGGAGTTCTGTGGCTGGCTATGATAAATGATGTCACGGTATGAGGCATGAGGCATCCCATTTTCCTGTGCTGATCAGTGCAGAAAAATTGTGATAGTGACAGTGTCCACCTGGATGCATCGGATTTGATCTAGCAGTCCCGACTTCAGGCAAAACCGAGTGTCTCCCAACTTTACCTAAATCACGGCGAAGTCAGAATATAGGCAAAGGATTTAGGATACTCATAGGAAGCTGATGTGTGCCACTATAATATGTGTTGTGCAGTTTCGTATTTTCTTTCACCTCTGACAACACGAACAGCTGAATTTCCTTTCCAGCTTGTATTCAATTGTTTTGTTAGGCACAGCACTACTTGTACTTTTTTCGTACTGTACCCCAGTACCATTCAACATGGGAGTTTCATCTTCAGGTCCTATATTTTTTTTAATTTTCAGTTGTCTGATTGGAGTTTCAAGGTAAAAGATATTCAAAAATAAGTTTACTCTGCCACTTTCTGTGCAGTCTTAATAAGAATTAGTTAGGATACTACTGCTATTGTCGCAAAAACATAATCCATATTTTTCACTCCCCACTACTGCTGCTGCGCAGTAGCTACTTAGCACATTTAGTCTGGTTCCTCAGCAAAAGCCTGTCTGACATTGAATATCCTACCAGTAGCATTGCTGCCGTCATCATAGCCTTTTGTCTAACAGGAGGACACAGTCCAAACAACATTGGTGGAATTTTGAACGATACCTTTCTCAAGTCTTTTACAATAAAGTAAACAGGGAAACATTTCATTCATTTTGTCTACAATTGCTTTATTTTGCTTAAATACTCCTGTAATGTGCTTTCAATCCAGCAGTGCAAATGCCTACTTAGTTGGTTTATTGAAATATTCTCGTATGAATGATATCCTTTAATTTAGAATATTTTTTATCCAGTTCCTTTTTTTTATCGGTACCTTCACACTTCTTTTTAATGAAATTGGTGTACCATTGCTGACCAGCATCTTCTGTTATGGTTTTAGCTAACTTCCAAGCATCCTGGAGTAATTTACCCACCTCCCTCCCAACCTTCTTAAACATTTTTTCCAATTCCCATTTTTTTCTCTTCAGACTGACTACTTTGAAGTGAAAGGTGGCAATGTAGGATTTCTATGGCAGTTGGCTGCTTATATATAATTGAAGTAGATAGTAGTATGGGTGCCATTTCCAGTTGGTTCCAGTATGCTTATGTTCTGCAGTAGATCCTGGACTCTGTTTAGGATTGTCTAAGGTTACTTCCTCACCGTTTGCGTCTATGACCAGTTTTTATTTCACAGTCATTTAGAGAACGATTCTATCTTTGTCATGGCCAAAACATTTGTCTAATATTTTGTGAGTGTTATGGAAGCCACTCATGATTTCCCACTTTCTCTTTTGCCTTCCTCATTATATACCATGGTTTAGTGAAATGATGTCCGTATATAAAATGGTGAAAGTAAGGTTTGCTTTGTGGATTTGGGGAGGGGGAGTGTGTGGAATATTTCCAAACCACATTTAGTTGAATATGTGGGTGCAGAATTTATAGATATGGAGGGCCAACTGTTTTCCCTGAGTATTTCCGTAGTGTATCTACTTTATCTTGGGGTTCTGGCCCCACAGTGACAATGAGTATGGAGAAGTCTACTTCTTTTTAGGTTTCTGGTTTATTTAACACTATAGTTTGTCCATCTTCTAGTGACTATATTCAGAGGTAACTTGGTTTTTTGTATTGTCGAAGGCTTTCATGGCCAGAATCACTGGGTTGTTTTAAGTTTTTTGGGCTATATAGTCATGTTCTAGAAGCATTCTGTCATGATTCAGCAATGGACAAGTCTACATAGGGACCACCAAACGCAGCACCCAAACACGAATCAAGGAACATGAAAGGCACTGTAGACTACTTCAACCAGTCAGCCATAGCAAAGCACCTGATGAACCAACCTGGACATAGTATATTATTTGAGAACACAGAAATGCTTGATCACTCTAACAATTACCATGTCAGGCTACACATAGAAGCCATTGAAATCCACAAACGTGGACAATTTCAACAGAAAGGAAGAAACCATGAAAATGAACAAAATCTGGCTACCAGTATTAAAAACTAAAATTATAACAAAGGATTCTCCCAGGCAGTAACAAGCTACACCTAAAAACTGTCAGGCCATCAAATGCTAATCAAGGTGGCCAATTGAAACATTCCGGCCCAACTTACCTAACCGAAAGTGTCTCCCTTTACGAACCTTCCAGGAATTTAAGATCATCTGGGGAGTCCCTGCTCTCGATCCCACCTGTCTCATAGATGCACTTGGCGGGAACGAGGGCAGGGCCTTCTCAGTGGTGGCCCCTTGGTTGTGGAACTCCCTTTCTGGGGATATTAAATCAGCCCCCTCCCTCCTGACCTTTAGGAAAAGAGTAAAAACCTGTCTCTTCGAGCAAGCTTTTGGAACCTCTTTGTACCCAGATAAACTCAGTATTGTGAATGAATATGGAACGGCTTAATGATGCAAATGGACATGGATTTAAACACAGAAGTCATTGAGTTTTATAATTTTAAATTGTTTTTATATGAATTTTATTATGTGATTTTAACCTGTTTTGAACTATGTATTTATGTGTGTTTGGCATCTTAATTGTTACCAGTCTGTACGCCACCCAGTCGCCTTCAGGCTGAAAAGGGTGGGATAAAAGTGTGATAGATAAATAAATAAATTCACATATAGCTCCAACAGACAAGAGTTCTTTCTCCCATCCTGGACATTCCATAGATATATAAATCCAGTTTTCTTAGTTTCCTGCAGACCTCACAACCTCTGAGGATGCCTGCCATAGATGCAGGCGAAACGTCAGGAAAGAATGCTTCTAGAACAGGGCTGTCCAACTTCTACCGGACCTTGGGCCGGAACTCCGGTCACTGATCACCTGGGGGGCCAAGCCCTGGCTCCACCCCTCCCCCAGCTCCGCTCCCTCCCCGGCTCCGCCCCCTCTCCGCCCCCGGCATTGCATAAATATACAATTAAATATTATATTATTTAAATAAGGGGAGAGGGAGGGATGGATGGAACACATGAGGGGCATTAATATACAATTACATATTATATTATTTAAACTAGCTTGGGGACCCGGCCCTGCCCGGGTCATTTGAGAAGTGCAGCAGGATGTACAGTGGGTCATGGGGGCTCTGTGTGCCAAGTTTAGTCTTGATCCATCATTATTGGGAGTTGCAGTGGTATCATGAAATTACTGAAGGTAGTGCAAGTCCCATCATCTTTGTGTGTCCCGTCCCCCCCAAAGTGTAGTAGGATGTAGATTGGGTCATGGGGGCTCTGTGTGCTAAGTTTGGTCTGTATTGGTGAATGGATGAGGGATGCATTGTTTTTCGGAAGTGAGTGAAGGTACTTCAAGTCCCATCATCCATGGTCCGTCTCACAGTAAACTGCACCAGGCTGTAGAGTGGGCCATGAGGGCTCTGTGTGCCAGATTTGGTGTTGATCAGTCATTGGATTAGGGATTTAGCAGGATTGGGAAGTGAGGGAAGGTACTGCAAGTCCCATCATCCATGTTCTGTCCCCCTCCAAACTTCAGTAGGATGTAGAGTGGGTCACTGGGGCTCTGTGTGCCAAGTGTGGACTTTCCCGGTGTTTGTTGGGGGCCATAGTGGTCTGTGGGAACAGAGGGGTGTAAAAAAGTACTACAAATCCCATCATCCATTGTCAGTCCTCCCCAAACCTCACCAGGACGTGAAGGCAGTCATGGGGGTTATGTACGGCAAGTTTGGTCTCGATCAGTGATTGGATGAGGGTTGCAGCGGACTTGGGAAGTGAGTAGAGGCACTTCAAGTCCCATCATCCATGGCCCACCCTCCTCCGAACTACACCAGGACGTAGAGTGGGTCATGGGGGCTGTGTGTGCTGAGTGTGATCTGTATTGGTCCTTTTTGGTGGCCTCAGTGGTCTGTGGGAACCAAAGTCTTGGAAAGTACTACAAATCCCATAATACGTGGGTCATGTCATAGGGGGTTATGTGTACCAAGTTTGGTGCAGGTCCATCACCCGCGCTGGTCGCTGTGGCCTGTGAAAGTGGCTGCCACATATCCGCCCTGGCCTGTGAAAGTATACCGGTGTAAAACAGAAAAGAGTAAAAAAAATGGAAAAGGCCTGCATGGAATTAGCAGTAAGGTCCAATGAGGCTGGGTGAGGGGGCTTTGGGCCAGAATTATTTATATAAGCATTAAAAGGCATTAGAGAAAGGTATTTATTGTTTTCTCTTGTGTCTTTTGAGTGAAGTAGGGCCTTACCTTGTAGAGTGACAGTGCCTGTTCTAAAGATCCTGTCAGAAGCTGCCTTTCTCTGACACTGTGTTGAAGAGGGAAGATGGATGCCTCTTTTGGGCCTATCTGGGAGAAGGGGATTTGTAGGGGCTACAATGTTTTCTGGGAAGTGAATTGGGATGCAAATCCCATCATTCGTCGGCCATCCTGCCCTAAACTCTATTTTGGGGCCTGTAATGTTATGGCCTGCTATTGGTAACTTTAAAGGGTGCATGGCAGGCAGCCGTTTTCTAAAAGCTGAGGGGGAGGAGAATACAGGAATCCATTTTGTTTTCACAGAGCCAAGTGGGGAGGGAATGTTGATTGTGCATTTTTCCCCTCAGTGGGAAGAAATCCTGTTGTTTGAATGTAGAGGCCTGGATTCTGGGTTGCTGGCTTTTTTCCCCTCAGTGGGAAGAAATCCTGTTGTTTGAATGTAGAGGCCTGGATTCTGGGTTGCTGGCTTTTTTCCCTCAGTTGAAAGAAATCCTGTTGTTTGAATGTAGAGGCCTGATTCTGGGTTGCTGGCTTTTCCCCTCAGTGGGAAGAAATCCTGTTGTTTGAATGTAGAGGCCTGGATTCTGGGTTGCTGGCTTTTTTCCCTCAGTGGGAAGAAATCCTGTTGTTTGAATGTAGAGGCCTGATTCTGGGTTGCTGGCTTTCCCCCTCAGTGGGAAGAAATCCTGTTGTTTGAATGTAGAGGCCTGGATTCTGGGATGCTGGCTTTTTTCCCTCAGTGGGAAGAAATCCTGTTGTTTGAATGCAGAGGCCTGGATTCTGGGATGCTGGCTTTTTTCCCCTCAGTGGGAAGAAATCCTGTTGTTTGAATGTAGAGGCCTGGATTCTGGGTTGCTGGCTTTTTCCCCCTCAGTGGGAAGAAATCCTGTTGTTTGAATGTAGAGGCCTGGATTCTGGGTTGCTGGCTAATCAGTGGCTATCAATGCCCTCTGTCTGGTGCCTTAGAATTTTGGAGTGGCGAGGCTGTCCAATCAAAGGACTTTATGCAAATAGCTGCCACATATCCGCCCTTCCGCCCTCCGCATACACACATACACACACACATACACACATACAAACATTCCATTTTATAAAGGTATACAGATAAGGGGAGAGGGAGGGATGGATGGAGCACATGAGGGGCATAAATATACAGAATATCAAGGCAGAAAATCCCACAATCTCTGCTTTGAACTGGAATATATGACTGGCCACA
The DNA here is from genome assembly GCA_030556195.1 of Anolis apletophallus. Lineage (NCBI taxonomy): Eukaryota > Metazoa > Chordata > Lepidosauria > Squamata > Anolidae > Anolis > Anolis apletophallus. The sequence continues at coordinate 95,683,447 of JARBWK010000009.1, forward strand.
TTGATCAGCATTGAATGGCCTTGCAGTTGAAAGATCTGTGTGCTTTCATTCTGCCAGTTTACCCCTGGCTGATTCCATTCAGTGCAAGTCATCAAAGTAAACTTAGGCAAAGAATGTAAATAATTCTGGGGGGAGGAAAAGGAGGGGGAAAGGGGGTGGGAGGCTTGAGCTCCCTCTCATTCAATTCCCCCCTCCCTCCTTTTCTCCTCCTCCCCTCTCCTATGGCTGGCCGGTTCTCTCCTTCTCATTAAAGAGACAGTTCATGAAACGCCAATGAAGGGGTCAGAAAGGAAGGGGCTTGTGTGTGTATGTGTGTGTCTGAGAGAACCAGAGAGATCTTCCCTTTGCGCTGGGGAGAGGTGTGCCCAGGGCAGGTCCCCCTCCTCTCTCTCTCTGTCACTCACTCATGCTCTCAGACACACTCCCTCCCAAACCCCTTTTGCTTCCCTGGCAGCAATCCTGAGGAGGAGGAAGCGGCGCTGCCAAGGGGGAAAGCCATGCGGCCGGGTTGCTCTTCCTGTTTGCTGCCAAGGGGGCGGGGCCCGAGAGACGTCCCTCCCTCCCATTGGCCCCCTCCCTCAGGAGAAGAGGAGGCGGCCAATAGAAAGCCAAGGGGCGGGACCAAAAAAAATTAATAAAAGATAATATTTTTTTAATTGAAAAGAATATTTTAAAAATATTTTTTAAAATATATTATTTATTGCAGGAGGGTAAGGGGCCGCCTGTTGGACAGGCCTGTTCTAGAACATGGACATATAGCCCTAAAAACCTACTACAACCCAACTTGGTTTTCTTTGCTTCACCTGCTACTACTGTGCTGTTGTCTTCTCCTTTAAATATTAGGTGGCTTATTCTCCCGTATGGAAAAAAAGAAAGGCTAGTGCATCTACATAAAAAAAATCTGGTATAGCTCTTTACTTTCTGTGCAGTTCTCTTTATCTGCAGCGGGTTTTTTTTTTTTAACATAGAAGAGTTTTGAACTCTCTCTGTGCTTTCTGAAATGATGCATCCATTGCCTCAGTTTTGCACTCTTTCTTTATCCACCTTTTGTTTTGGCTTTCTTAAGTTTTGAAAATGGATGGTTTTTAAAAGCTAACCACCAGTCAGAAAAGGCAGTTGAAGGAATTTATATGAATTAGGGGTGGTAAAAGTGCAATCCAAGACCAAAAAGAAGTGGCTGTTAGAGCCTGCTTCAGTTTACTTTGAAGCAGAAGGTTGATTCACATTGCCAAGATAAAAGAAAAATCCTCACAACAGGAGGGAGCCTAGAACCCCTTGCTTTTTCTTGCTGTAGTCTTTGTCTTTTTTGCTTCTTTAGTAAGCCAAAGTTCCATTGATAGGTGGGAGGAAAAGAATCCATGTAGTGTTAATGATTTAATTATAATATTTATTTCTCCGCACATGGGTTAGTGAAAATAAGTGGAATGACTTACAGTGTTTAAAATAATTTTTAAATGAATGCATGAGAAACATTTTAATAAATAAGTTGACTAAAATGTTCACTATGCAATACATTTGCGAGACTCCCTGGTGAGAAATGAAATAACCCCCTTTACAGCCAGTCTCACCTCTGAAGTGTAGGGCATCAAGATAAATCCTCAGAAGATGCCAACATTCAGACAGGTTCATCTTCCTTTACAGAGTTCGCGCTTATTGTAGTTCAAGGGCCATATTTACTCGAATCAAATGCTCACCTTTTTTGGGCTAAATTGCCCTCCCAAAATTAGCGTTAGAATTGCGTAATATGGTAATCTTAGGGCTCAGCCAAAGCAAAAGGGGAAACTACTTCAGGAACACCTGGAGCTCCTATTTGAGGGATGTCATCTCTAATTTAATTGGCAAAGCTCAGTGCCATGCAGTGCTGGGATTTGTAGTTTGATGAGGCATCAGCATTCTTTTGCAGCCCCCGTGACCCCATAGCATCGAGCCAGGGCAGTTCGTGGATTCATTCTACAGCATAGATGCATTCCAAAGTTTTCCTTGGAAGCTTTAGTGTTTTTACACTTTTGTTTTTTTAAAAGGAATTATAACCATGCAGCCACTGTAATGTGCACCTTTTTTGGCCAAATTACAAAGAGTACATGTTTTGCTGCTGTGCATTACATTCATCAGCAAAAACTTTTTTTGTTTCAGGGTTTTGAAAATTGAAGTGCACATTAGATTAAATCAGGGGTGGGCAATTACCGGCCCTCCAGGTGTTTTGGACTTCAACTCCCAGAAAATCCTAGCCAGTTTACCAGCTGTTAGGATTTCTGGGAGTTGAAGTCCAAAACACCTGGAGGGCCGGTAATTGCCCACCCCTGGATTAGATGGTGCATTAGACTCGAGTAAATACAGAGTACATGAAATTATTAGGGATGCTGTATTGATGATGTTAATTAACTAGTGACATAGTGATTGGCCTGATGAAATGGAGATTGAAGAAAACAGTAAACTTTACATTTAAACCAATCTGTCTTTCCATTACTTTCAGAAATGTTCTCATTGCCAGGAGCCAGGAGCCACCTTAGGCTGCTACAACAAAGGCTGCTCCTTCCGATATCATTATCCATGTGCCATTGATGCAGGTAAGAACCAGTCAGTAATCTTAAAGGAACTTTTCACTTACTATTTACAGAACATTTTATAAGAGAGACAGAGTGGAATAATACCTGTAAAAGCAGAATATTGTGCATTTTCTGAAATCAGCTAGCTTTGCCTCCCCTCTATCGTTTCCTTATAGGGGGTCAAGAAGAGGTTGATGTTCTTGACTAGTACTTGCAAATACCAGCTAAGAAAAAGAGTTTTCAACAAAATTTTGAGAGCCGGTCTCCAATAACCATAGTCTCTCTCCCCATCCTCAAATTACAGATTTTGCCATAAGCCATTAAAAGCAGAACTGAGAAACTTGATTTATGTTGTTTCTGTCTATGTGAAGCTCACATTTGAATTGCAATATACTTATTAATCACATCTTTAGTATAAATATATGTAGTCATGTAAGGCATTTGTGGTGTAAGAGATGAAATTTCTTCAGATCTAGATCATTGCATTTTGGTCTCTTGTTTATTTATTCATTTATTTATTGTTCATACTTGTATGCCGCCACTGCCCAGGGGCTCGGAGTGGCTCACAAAAGAACGAAGACAGACACAATAAAACCAAATTTAAAACCACACTAACAGAATTTGAATGCCTGCCTAAACAGGTGTGTCTTGCACGCCCTGCGGAAAGTTGCTAAGTCCCGCAGGGCGCAAATTTCTGGTGGCAAAGCGTTCCAGAGAGTTGGCGCCACAACTGCAAAAGCTCTGCGTCTGGTTGCTGTTAAACGGAAGGTCTTAAAACTAGGAACTTCCAGTAGGTCTTGGTCCTCAGAATGGAGCGATCTCTGGGGTTGGTAGGGGTGAGGCAGTCCCTCAGATACACAAGCCCTGGACCATATAAGGCCTTAAAGGTAAGCACTATCACTTTGAAAGTAATCCGGTGTTCAATTGCAACCAATGCAGCCGCTGCAAGACTGGTGTTATATGACATCTCGCTGGGACCCCCGAGAGAAGCCAGGCGGCCGCATTCTGTACCAACTTAAGCTTCCGGACTACAGGCAGAGGCAGGCCAATGTAAACGGCATTACAGTAATTCAATCTCGAGATGACCGTGGCCTGAATCACCATAGTTAGGTCGTTCCTAGACAGATGGGCGCCAGATGTCTAGCCTGCCACAGATGAAAGAAAGTGGTTTTGCTAACGGCGGAGACCTGGACCTCCATCACCAGCAAAGGGTCTAAAAGGACTCCCAGGCTCCATACCAATGATGACAGATGTAGTGTCTCGCCATCCAGGGTAGGCAGCTGAATATCCCCATTGGCCCGGTCGACCCAGCCATAGGATCTCCGTCTTCGCCGGATTCACCCTCAATCTGCTGGCACACAACCATTCAGTAACGGCCTCGAGGCACTGATGGAAATAATCGGGTTCAGAGTCCGGATGGCCTTCCATCCTCAGAACAAGCTGAGTGTCATCAGCGTACTGATAGCAATCTAGCCCGAATCCTCGAACCAGCCGAGCAAGAGGTCATATATAGATGTTGAATAGCAAAGGGAGAGAATGGCCCCCTGAGGAACCCCACAAAGTAGAGGGGACCTTTCAGAGACCAAACCTCCCCTCTCCACTTGCTGTCCCTGATTGTGGAGAAAGGAGGGCAGACAATTAAGGGCTGTACCCCTGACTCCAGCAACGGCAAAGCAGTGGGTCAAAGGATTGTAGTCAACCATGTCAAATGCTGATGTGAGGTCCAATAACACAAGCAGCGCCGACCCGCCCTGATCAAGCTGGCATTGAAGATGATCCGTGATGGAGACCAGCATAGTCTGCGTCGCATGCCCCACACGGAAGCTGGACTGAAAGGTATCTAATCTGGCTGTGTTGTCTAGGAACTGCTGCAACTGCTCCGCTACTGTAACAGCGGTGGGAACCATAGCCTCTTTTAAGCCCTCTGGAAAAACTTGCTCAAGGGAGCTGTTTACTATCTTCAACAGAGGGTCACACAATCCCTCCAGACAGGATTTCACCAGCCAAGAGGGACACAGATCAAGGGAGCAGGTGGTTGGTCTAGCTGCAGCTATGAGCCTATCGACAGCCTCTGCGTCCAGTGGGACAAACCGATCAAGGGTGGGCCCAGCGAGTGGCCACAGGGTGTCAAGCTCTTTCACTGTATCAATTGTGGCTGGAAGGTCCCGACGGAGCAGCGAGATCTTGTTTGCAAAATAGCTCTGAAAAGCCTCAGCTGTGAGAGCCTGATCATCGCTTTTTGGGACGGTAGGAACCGTCGTTAGAGATCGGATTATTTTAAACAATTTTGCTGGGTGTGAGCTAGCAGATGCTATCAAGGAGGCATAATATACTTGCTTTGCCTCGACAATGTAATGCTCATAAGTCTCCATAAATGACTTATAAGCTGCTCTTGATGCTCCGTCAAGGAGTCCCCGCCACACGCTCTCTAGCTGTCTCTTCTCCCGCTTCATTGATCGAAGTTCCTCAGTGAACCAAGGAGATCGATTTTGGCGAGGTTGGAGAGGGCGTCTAGGGGCGATCTCGTTGAGTGCGCTGGATAACCTGATGTTCCATGTATCTACCTGCACATCAATCGAGTCGCTGACAGGCTCCAGATCCCTCAGAGCATTCAAGAACCTACTGGGTTCCATGAGTTTCCTTGGGCGAACCCAAATTGGTTTGGCGCCCCGGCAGGGTGGGTAGGAATGCCCTAACTGGACTCTCAGGGCGCAGTGATCCAACCATGGTACCTCTATAATAGAGGCTAGGGTCACTTGAATTCCTGCACTGAAGATCAAATCTAGTGTGTGTCCCGCCTGATGTGTGGGCCCAGTAGACCAAAGTGAGAGTCCTAGTGTCTCCATGGTGGACACCAGGTCCACAGCCGCTAATGAACAGGAGTCTGCATTGGCATGGACGTTGAAGTCCCCCAAGACAATAAGTCTGGGAAACCTCAAGGACCACTCCGACACAGTCTCAAGCAGCTGGGATAGGCTGATTGCTGGTGTGCTAAGTGCACGGTACACCAACATGAGAATCCCACACAAGACCGACACTTTCAATGCCAGAGACATTCAATCCAGGAACTGCCCTAAGAGAGAAATTTTCTCGGGAGAGCATTGCAAACCCCCCCGCCCCCGCCTCCCAGTCCGCATCTGGTGGGTGATTACATAGCCTGGTGATGTAATTTCATGGAGTAGGATCTTGTCCCCCTCTTGAATCCAATTTTCTGTAATACATACTTACATACTAGATCAGCTCCCTGGTCAGCAAGAAAATCCCTGACAGTTGCGGTTTTGTTCCTAATAGACCTAGTGTTCACCAACAACAGAGTTGGAGGGGAGGAAACTGGTAGCCTGTCACATGTGTACCTGGGGATAGGTCGCAGGTCAGAGGGGGGCTGAGTCTCTCATTGACTCGGCCTCTCTCTAGCATTTGGCCTGCGCTACCGTCATACTTCCCCCTCCCAGAGATCACCGGAATTCTCATACCTAGATCTACTTCTCTTGAGGGCTTTACAGTAAATACTAAGTAAGTGCCCAGCGTTCGACTGGTCCCCAGAAAAGGGGACAGGGCAAGGCCAGAAAGCATGTGGCTACGAATAGAGCCTTCCGGATGGTGGGGACCAGTGTAAAAGCGCAGTCTCCTGGCCAGCATTGTAGACAAGCAAGATGGCGCCGTGGTAAGCAGCTCTCTGAGAGTGCTCCGGCAGCAATGCAGAATTTGCCCGCTTGACCTGTCCTTTGCCGACATCTCGACTTACAGGCATTTTTGAGCTACTGCTAGTTCATTTAGCCTGGGTTTTGAGATGGAAGATTCTCGAATATCCCAATTTTCTCGGATTACTGTGAGTCCATATGAGAGGGCCACAAGTGGTCCCATAGGACTCCTGGATCTGAGCGTTACTCTGGATCCTTCGATGCCCTCAGTACGAAACCCAGAGGGTTAACTTGTTGAACTGGTTAATAGGATAGGAGCCTGTGAGAATCGTTATTGAAGCTAGCTGCCAGTTCTTCATTTTAGTTTTCTTTTGTGGTAATCTACTTTGTATCTTTTACTTTTTACACTGTTTTTATTGGCTTATAAGCATTTTGCAAATTTGTTGGCAATCTATGGTTTGAATAGGGAGAGAATTCTGCTACTACAGGATCAGGACACACATACATCATGCATTTGGACTGCAGGCAGAAGAATCAGTGGCATTAATATACCCTTGTATTGTAATGATTAATCAGATTATTCCTGCTTGTACAGGTGCCTCCGCTGATGTCAGCAATGGGTACTTGCAACAGCCAGGAGCTCACATGGAGCTTTGTGGCCAACTGGGAGCTGTGACAATAGTAACATAGGCACAGGCCGTGTCCTGTTCTCTGCACTGATTAGTAGAGTGGAAAGGGAATAGCGGTTGTGATCCTGCTATCCGCAGTGCCCTGTAGCTGTGGGGTTATTACAGAGCTTCAAGCAAACTCTGCAGCATCCTCTCACTTTTAATAACATGGGGCTTAACTGGATTAACCTTTGTTAATCTGCAATACTTGCTAGAAATTGAGAAATGTTGTGAGATAGCAGGAATCTGAGTTGTAATGCCCATTTAGACAGGCCCTTTGTTCATTAGGCTGAATTATTTGTTCCTTCTGCAAATTTTTGTTTTATCTGGTTTAGAAGGCTCTATGTGAAATAATCACATTACCATGTGGCAAAGGGTGCTGAGCAAAATTCACTTCCCGCTTTAAAAGTCTATTGAAATAATATAAAGCACAGTAAAAACAAATATGTACAGCTTGAACTAAAAGGTAAGCAGGTTGAAATGTCTGAAACGTATTTTATACTCCTGTCTTTGGGCATGGGATAGCGGTATTATGAAGATTTGGAATAGAGGGGATAGACCAAAAGGCTGTAGATCTGGTGGTTTCAATTTTCTGTCAAAGCAGTTTTATATTCTGTTTCTTTTTCTCTTTCAGATTGTTTACTAAATGAAGAGAATTTCTCAGTGAGGTGCCCCAAGCACAAGGTAATTTGAAATACCACAAATTTGGCACAGCCCTTTTCTGGATTCACTATACTTTATTTTAAGACAATTTTATTTCTAGATACTTTCTAAATATATGTTCCCTCAGGCTGTTTCTTCATTGTGTGAAATTTCTGTATGTGTGTGTGTTTCTCTGGATAGTACTGTTATTCGATCAGAAAGCATGTCTACATATCACCCTTTTTAAATAGAATGGTATTTTTTTCAACTCCCCCTTTACTGCTTGCTTTTGAAGTCTACATTTCAAAATCTTTCTACTGAGTATTTTCCTTTAGCTGTAGTATTCTAAAGAAAAAAAACTTGGTCCTAAAGCTTTGAAGTGTAGTAAATAGAATGTTAAATGTTGTTTGAAAGTAACCTGAGACAGATAAATGTATGAATGATGGTGAATTGATTGGAAGGCTCATCTTAGTAGATAAGTGTGTGTTTCTGTAGATGAGCAATAATTAATGTGTTGAATACAGTTAGATAGCTCCATTTCTGGATAAAAAGCACCAGTTTTTGCAGTAATCTGCTTCTTTATAGCTATGCAATCTAAAGTGCGCTAAAACTGATTTTCTGTAAGACATAAATTACACCAGTGCTTCTCAACTGTGGGTCTCCAGATGTTTTGACCTTCAACTCTCACAAATTCTAACAGCTGGAAAACTGGCTGGGATTTCTGGGAGTTGTAGGCCAAAACACTTGGGGATCCACAAGTTACACCATGAGTCAGTCAGTCAGTCAGTCAGTCAGTCACTCTCTCTCTCTCTCTCTCTCTCTCTCTCTCTCTCTCTCTCTCTCTCTCTCTCTCACACACACACACACACACACACACACAATGTTATTTCCAGTATCTCTGAATTCTTTTACAGATAACATACAAGTGTGATTATTTTACTTGTTAAATGAAGTGTTCTGAGATGCAGAGATAAGTTCAGGAAAGTAGTAGAGAAAAAGTTGATTGGAGCGTTTTGAAGGCCAAAGACGTATTATGTGAATGAAACCTATAATATTCTCTGAGCATAAATCTTTGTCAGAGAAAAGGTCAGTTTCATTCAATGACAGTGCTACAAATCCAGGTCACTTCTAACACATAGGTCATATGACATTAAGGCTTTAGAAAGCAGTCAAATCTCAGATAAAATCAGAGAGATTTACCTCCAGAATCATTTGGTTGGACTTGACCTCTCAAACTAAATGTCCCATAAAATACACAGAATTGATTACTTTATAATAAGATTTTTGCAGAACAAAGTTTAGCAGAGTTCAGAAGAAATTTTGAAGTTCAGTACTAAAATTTCTTCCTGTTGTGTAAAAAAGTAGCATTCTGCTTTAACATAACATTGATTTTGGCAGGGAAAAGCCTTTTCATTTCACACATTTCACATACTGTCTTTTGATATTTGAACCACAAGGTGGCAGAAGATAGTTAAAAACGTATTAAAACTGCAATATAATGTAAGAATATAATACAAAAAATCATAAGTTAATTTTCTGATCCAGTTGTTCATCTTTAGAGAAAAAAATGCACTTTATAGCAATGAATTAGAAAGAATTTTCTGTGAATCCGTTTCATTTGCCTCTTTGTGATACTGATTATATGGATACAGAAACCGTACTTGATTAAAAATCTAATTTCCTCATTTTAAAATTCACCAATAAGATTACATGTACTTTGAACTCTAAAAAGCAAATCTGTGCCATAAAAATGGAGTTTGTATATATAAATTACGTGCATCAGTAAAACACATATATTATTTGCTTGTTTTGTATTATTTATTCTTTGTCTGCTAAGGATAAGTTGGTGAAAGGAAGCTAGTCAAGCTCTAAATCTGTGTCAATTAATTACTTATAATCCTGCAGAGCTTCTTTCTGGTTTTGGAGATTTTATCAAATAGTACCTACCTATGTATAAACTTTCAAGCCAGTTTTAACAGACAAGAGGGATAGTTTAACTAAAATAAAAGTTAGCATTCTTAGACTATTGATTTTGTGCTCAGTACCAATATTTGATCATTTTTTGCATTTGTCTGGGGGGGTTTTCCAATAGAAGGAAGGCATGTCTTGTTCTCTAAGAATGGTCTTAGTGTCGAAATGTTGCTGTTCCAGAAGTGATGGAAATGTTGTTCAGCTATACTTCTTAAACATTTTTCAAAAATAACATCCATGTATGTTTGAGTACTAGCTATATTCAGTCGAGACCATCACAAAATAAAAGTAGGTTGTCATTTCAAACTGTCTTTTCAGAACACTGGAAAAACCAAGAGTTAAAAAACACATAAGGTCATTTTTAATGTAGTGTTATGCTCAGTGTGAAAATGTTGTGATTATGAATGATGTTCAGCTCTAGTTTCTTCCTGAATATTTCTTACTTCACAAAACTACCTGTGCTGTCATGCAGAAACCTGCCTGTTTGCTTCTAGTACTGACATTCCTTTCTCTGTCATCTTCCATAATTCCTCTTTTTATCTCCTTCCTTCTACTTTTCTTTATCCTCTCATTCCCCTTCATCAACCCCTTGGCCTAATGAACATCAGCCCCTCCTCCCTTGCTCTCTTCCCTCCTTGCAGAACAAGATGGTGAAAGGCAGCCTCAGCACAGAGCAGTCCGAGCGGGGGTGAGGGGGGAAGTGTGTCCTGGGAATGGGAAAAAAGCAAGCACAGGTGAGTTGAGGGAGGTTTAAGCATCCAAAGCACAACAAATGTTGCTTTATCTGTATTCTCCCTACTGCAGGAGTTTTGTTGCTCCTATGTTACATGAAGGAAATGGCAGCATTGTGAGCCATGCTTTTTATCCTCAAGAGTTTTTTCCTGTATTTATTTAAATGGTGGAGATTATATTTTCAGTGCTGAATTCTTTTATAAAAAGCACTGATGTGCAATATACCCTCAGTTAACCATAATTAAAGCAACCAGCAAAAAATCAAAGGTATACTAGTTTAAATATTTTGAAAACCTGTTTTTTATAATATAGTGGAACTGTAAAATTATTTATCATTATTTTCTTTGATGTACTGTGTTTCAGTATTAATATCAAGTCAATATTGTATTTTATGGAACATAGTATTCATATTTTTAATAACTCAAGTAACCAGAAACTAAATTTATCTACCGTGTTTCCCCGAAAGTATGACACCCCCGATTGTAAGACGTATCGGGGGTGTCAGGGGGGTCGGCTAATGTAAGCCGTACCCCGAATGTAAGCCGTACCTCGTCACCACGCCGCCGCCGCAACCAGCCCATCGGCCGCGGCACACCTCCGCGGCACACCTCCTTTCTGCCAGGCCTCCAAGGGAGGGGAAGAGAGCCAGAAGCATGGCAAAGCGTGCGCTGCGTCAGAGTGACGCGTCGTCGCTTTGCCCGCCCTGGCTCTCTTCCCCTCCCTTCCTTTCTCCAAGAAAGGGAGGGAGAAGAGAGCCAGGGGCGGGGCAGAGCGACGACGCGTCACTCTGACGCAGCGGCGCTTTGCCATGCTTCTGGCTTTCTTCCCCCTTCCTTCCTTTGTCCAGAAAGCTGCGCCGCGGAGGTGTGCCGCGGCGGCGTGACAGCGGCAGCGGCGTGGGCGTGGCGATGGGGTACGTCTTAGTTTATATAAGACGTACCCCGAAAGTAAGACGTAGGGGGACTTTTCGGGGGGAAAAGAAAGTAAGACGCTGTCTTACTTTCGGGGAAACACGGTAGTATCTACCAATCCTCATGGGTGCTAGTTTACTGAAAGTCTAATGTATTGATGTTACAGAAAGTTAAGAAGGGATTTTTGTCATCCTTCTTACCTTTCCTCAGTCAATACATCCTGCCTGGGTAAGTGTCTCAACATCTTAGGTATGATTTGGTGTCATCACAGGTTTTCAGCCAACTATGAAAGTTCCCATCTCTTTCTCTTTGTCTCTTTCTCTGTCTTTCTGTGTTTCTGTCTTTGCTCCAAATAGTTGTCACTCCTGGAGAAAAAAACTAAATATTTACAATTGAATAGACAGATGAAAAACAATATTTTGCAGTATTTAATGGAAAGTGGCATCTCTAATTGAAGTATTCAATTTAAAAGCTATCCTAAGCTCATCAAAATCAAGAAACATACATGCTTGATGAGTAGGTCAAAATCTCATCTTCAGAATTGGCTTCCAGTCTGGAAGGGTTGTAGGAGTAGATGAATGATAGCCAGAATAAGAAGGCTCCAAAGCAAGAAGCAAGTAGACATGCAGAGTCACTTTATATTTAAAAAACTAACTTGAATTTCCAGGTTACTGTTTGATATGTAAACATGATTACACAACTTTTAAAAAACATTTTACAATTATGCACAAATAGACCACTATATCTGTGTTTTCCATAAAACTTACTAATGGTTGCAAAAATTGGTTATTAGATCTCAAAACTTATAATCCAAACTTTTAAAAAACCAAGAACACTACCTGAATATAACACAGATTCATATGAACTATGGAGATATACTTTTTTCCTGTTGCCTATGTTGAAATAAATGTATATAGTTCCTAATTGTTTTTAAGTAATTGTAAAATTGTTCATAGAATTTGAAAAAAAGGTTTTCAGGCTAAAACAGAGCCCCTTCCTTGTATGCCTTATTGTATCTTCCAGCATAGCACTGAGAACCAATATCAGAATGCTCTTCATTTAGTGCTGAGAAACAAAAGATGTTTATTAGATCTCAAAACTTATAATCCAAACTTTTAAAAAACCAAGAACACTACCTGAATATAACACAGATTCATATGAACATCCCAAATAGATTTCTGCAACGCGCTCTATGTGGGGCTGCCTTTGAAGACGGCTTGGAAATTACAGTTGGTTCAACGAGCGGCAGCCAGAATGTTAACTGGGGCGACATACAGGGAACATACCACCCCCTGTTGTGTCAGTTCCACTGGCTGCCTGTCCATCTCCGAGCCCAATTCAAAGTGCTGGTATTGACCTATAAAGCTCTATATGGTCCCAGCCCAGCTTACTTGTCCGAACGCATCTGCCTCTACGTCCCATCTCGCAGCCTAAGATCATTTGGGGAGGCCCTGCTCTCGCACCTGCCAGCATCACAAATGCTGTTGGTGGGGACGAGATAGGGCCTTTTTGAGGGTGGCCCCTCACCTATGGAACGCACTGCCGAACGAGATAAGATTGACTCCATTTCTCCTGGCTTTCAGAAAAAAGTTAAAATCGTGGTTATGAGACCAGACCTTTGGGCATCAGGTGTAACTTGCACTTTTGGACATTGACTGGATTGGCGTAGCGGTAGATGACACTGTGTTTTGTTTTATGGCTTTAACTACTGATGTATATACTGATTTTAATGACTACGTAATGGTTTCAATGTTTATATGTGATGTGGATTATATTGTTGTATGGATTATATTTCTGTATTATGGTGTAGTGGCCCGTAGTGCTGCAGTGTAAGCCATGCTGAGTCTCCCTTCGGGAGCGAGAAGCAACGGGGTACAAATACCATAAATAAATAAACTATGGAGATATACTTTTTCCTGTTACTTATGTTGAAATATATTTCTATTCTTAGAATTCGAAAAAATGAAAAAAAATGTTTTCAGACTAAAACAGAGCCCCTTCCTTGTAGTGCCTTATTGTATCTTCCAGCATAGTTCTGAGAAACAGCGTTTCTATGCTAAATGAAGAGCATTCTGATATGTAAACACAGATAATAAAGAAAAAGGCATGGTTCTATATAGCTATCATGTAATCATTGCATGATTACTTTTTGATGACTTTTGAAAATAAGTTTATTGTTTGCAGAACAATAATGATTATTGACTTCCATTAAAAAGTTCTGTTTGGTTTACAAGGTTTTAAAAGAAATGCTATTAAATGTTTCCTTTCAGCCATGGTGTTAATTTTGGCATGGAAAATTTTAGCACCTATCTACATTTTTTCCCATTGTAGGTTAGACTGTTGAGATAAGAAAGCGGTGGACATTCAAGATTCAATGGATTTTTTCCCACTGTGCAGTCATGCCCCTCTCTTGATGTGCCTGCCAATGCCAGCACTTCCTTCATCAACTCTTTCATCACAACTGACCGAAAACATCACAGAATATGATCAAGGAGTCTGAACCAGCTGTTTTCATGGACACAATCTCCATATTGACTTTGGGAAGGGGAGGGTAAAGAAGAGAAGGTGGGGGGAATTAAAGAGGGAGGGATAAAATATATATATAGATATATATATATTAAAAGTTCTATTTTTAGTCTTGATAGACTTGTTTTAAATGAAAGGTGCGCTATCCCTTTTTATGCATTAAATTCAATTTTTAGGACTAATGTATGTTCCAAGTTGCTCATAATAAGTAAAATCCAAGCAAGGCCTTTGCAAATCATCTTGTTTCAGAAAAGGATATGGAGTTAATGAGCTTGCTTAATCAATCTTGTCTCTTCACTCCAGCTTCCACAAAGGAAACCAAGATTTCAAAGAATACAGATTTTTTTTTTGTTATTGTTGCTGGCAAATTATCTGCAAGGGGGGAGGTGGGAATGAATGGTTGCAGGGGATAGGATGTTTGTATTTGTGTACGTATGAACAGGGGATTTTTCTTTTTAAGAAACACTATTTATTTTTACTAAGAAAGAAAGCCCGAGAAGCATCGGAAAACTCCAATGTCATATGGCTTGTGAAATAAGAGTGGCTTCTACTCACTTCATATTCAGATACTCTGACCTTATATATATGACTCTGTCTGTACCAAAAGGTGGGGGATTGAGGCCAATCTTGGCCTTGATAAATACTCCCAAATCATTCCAAGGAGTTGCTGCCTTTTAAAAAAAGGCAGTCTGGAGGAAGATGTTGGCTTGCCTAGGAGAAAGGGGCATTCAACAGAAAGTCTGAATGTTGACATAATCAGTGTGTGTTAAGCTGACAAGGAAAATCCAGTTAACCCTTCTCTTCTCTGTATTTTGTTTCCCAAAGGAAGGAAGGGAGAATGTTAATATAGCGGCCTACACCACATGGTTACTTTTTGTTTGTTTGTTTGTACATTGTGTAATTTTTAAACATTTTGAGTTTTAAAAAAGAAAACCTTTTCTCTTGTTAAGGCCTTAAGAAGGGGTTAGTGCATCTTTCAGGGGTCACTCTGCCATGGGAATAAAATAGCTGTTTCACAAACAGTTTTATATAAAAACTAAAACAAAACAAAAAAACCCACAAAAAACCTAATAAACTTCATTTTAACCTTGTTTTATCTGTGCAATTTAATGTATTTTTCTTCCCAACCTTGAACAAAACTAATTTTCTGTGGTTGCCTTTTGTGTAGTTTGCACATTATTGTAACAATATTGATTTAAGATGAGCTTTCCTCCACAATCCTCTGGGTGGGTTGCAGAGACTACTTACACTTTTTCTAGAACGTTTGGGAAAACTGGTACGTTGGCCATCTCCATCTGGTTCTGTACAGCATATAGGCCTTTAAAAAACCTGTGAAACTGCCTCATGTTTTGATTCTGCTCTGTAGCTTGACTCCTTTTTAGCTCTTTATGGAGCTACAGTTAGGAGCAAGAGGCATTTTAGAAAGCCAAATGGCTTTTTGAGGAAAAGAGAGGAAAAAAGGGAGATGAAAAATGAGAAGGAAGGAAGGAAAGAAAGAAGGGTAGGAGGAGAAGAAAAGAAAGAATGGAAAAGATGTATGCTTGAGGATGTGTGTGAGAGGCTGATGGTAGGGTGGCTCTTTTGCTTATCCTTGAAGCCCCTTTTGAAGCCAGATTTTTCCAGGGTGACTGTAGCCCTTGAGAGAAAAAAGATTTCCTACTCAGGTCAGAGGATGGCATTAGCATACTTAAGAGAGATCTACTGTACTTTCTTGATGGCTCCTTTGCTAGAGTTTTAAAAGCTTCTCATCACCTCCGCTTGCCATTAGTTATAGAACAACCAAGCATTTGTGTGCAAGAAAGACAGTCAGTCCAAATCAGCATGATAAACAAAACGCATATCTGCAATGCAGTATGGTATCTTAAGCCAAAATTCATTTTCTGTTACTATATATGTTAAAAAGTCAAAAACACAAATTACTATAGCATTTTTAAAATTAGACTCCAGGCAGATTTTCTTTATTTTAATTTCCATTTAACAGTATTTACTTTATTTAATTTTAATAGCATTTACTTACCCTTTAAATAGGAAATAACTGTGGGGCTTGCTTTTAAGCAGACTAATTCAGGATTGTACTGTTTCTAATCACAGTCTTACTCAGGAAGTGTATGTTGCCTCTTAAAAACACTCCCAGAAGGAACCGTTCTGCATAATTCCCTATTGCTTCCCCCTTTTTCAGGACTAATTCACAGATGAATACAATGTGTTTCTTCAAATCCTGTATAAAAGGTATAAGAGATGTGTTTTACTACATCCATGTTCATAGGAAAAGGGCAGTGCTGTTACAAAGAGTCATGGATATATTGAAACCCACATCTTGAAAATGGTGAACCAAATGCTACCCAAGCCAGATGTGGAAGCGCATCTCTCCTATTTGTTTGGCCAGACCTATGGATTCCATTTAACTATCAGTAATAAACCGTGATTAGCAGATACATCTTCTAGAAATTTGCTTTCTTTTTCATATTAGGAGAGACTTGAGGCACTGCAAGTCACTTCTCGTGTGAGAAAATTGGCTGTCTGCAAGGACCTTGGATAATGGAGAAAGGCAGGGAGTTTCAGAAAAAACATTTCTGTTTTATTGACTCTTCTAAAGCCTTTGACTGTGTGGATCATAATAAATTGTGGCATGTTCTTGGTATCACCTTGTCTCCTGAGGAATCTGCAGCAACAGTAAGAACTGACCATGAAACAACAGACTGGTTCAGGGTTGGGAAAGGCGTACGGCAGGGTTGTATACTCTCACCCAACCTATTCAACTTGTGTGCAGAACACATTATGCGATGTGCGGGGCTTGATGAATGCAAGGCTGGGGTTAAAATTGCTGGAAGAAACATTAACCTTAGATATGCAGATGATACCACTTTGATGTTCGAAAGTGAGGAGGAGCTGAGCAGTCTTCTAATCAAGGTGAAAGAAGAAAGTGCAGAAGCTGGGTTGCAGCTAAACATTTTTTAAAAACCAAGATCATGGCAACAAGAATGATTGATAACTGGCAAATAGAGGGAGAAAACGTGGAGGCAGTGACAAACTATTTCTAGGTGAAAAGATTACTGCAGACGCAGACTGCAGCCAGGAAATCAGAAGACGTTTACTTCTTGGGAAGAGAGCAATGGCTAATCTCGATAAAATAGTGAAGAGTACAGACATCACACTGGCAACGAAGAGCCGCATAGTAAAAGCGCTGGTATTCCCCGTAGTAACCTGCGGATGTGAGAGCTGGACCATAGGGAAGGCTGAGCTTTTGAACTGTGGTGTTGGAGGAAAGTTCTGAGAGTGCCTTGGACCGCGAGAAGATCCAACCAGTCCAAACTTCAGGAAATAAAGTCTGCTCACTGGAGGGATGGATATTAGAGGCAAAGATGAAGTACTTTGGCCACATAATGAGAAGACAGGAAAGCTTAGAGAAGACAATTATGCTGGGGGAAATGGAAGGAAAAAGGAAGAGGGGCCAACCGAGGGGGAGATGGATGGATGGTACGTATCCTTGAAGTGATTGGCTTGACCCTGAAGGAGATGGGGGAGGTGACTGCCAACAGGGAGCTCTGACGTGGGCTGGTCCATGAGGTCACGAAGAGTCAGAAGCAACTGAACGAATAAACAACAACAAAGGACGTTGCCCAGGGGACACCCAGATATTTTATCATCCTGTGGGAGGCTTCTCTTATGTCCCTGCATGTGAAGGTGGAGCAGACAGATGGGAGCTCACCCCACTCTCCAGGTTCAAGCCACCAAGCTTTTGATCAGCTGTCCTGCTGGCACAAGGGTTTAACCCATTGCGCCACCAGGGGCTCCTTAAATTTGCTGAAATTACTTTAAAGTCAGTGGTTTAATACCTTTTTCATGCTACTGCTGATCAATTTCCCCCATGTTCTAGATTTGAATGTCACAGATAAGGTACTAATCAAGGAGACCAGGGCTTGAATCCCTTCTCAGCCATGGAAACCGGCGGAATGATTTGGGGCAAGTTAAAGCCCCTGCAAAATTCTGCCAAGAAAACTACATGATAAAACCTATTCAAATTATTTAGGGTTGCCATGAGTTAGAAATGAAGGCACATAATAACAAGGGACTAAATCCATCAGCACTCATCAACTCTATTCCATGAGACAAATATAAAGCAATCTCCCCAAGACACTGCTCTGGAGGGGTGGGAAACCAGAGCCGTTTTTCAGATGTTGAGAAGATCTGCAAATAGAAAGGGAGGAGAAGAAAGGCATATGGAGAAACCATGTTTATATTGCAGTGTCAGTGTCACACTGGATTTAAGTCAAACTACTACCTTCCACATTTTATACATGTCTATGTTCCCTGCCTCGGTACATCTAAAGACACTAGGGAAAAGACTGAATGAAAAGTCAACAGCTTTGAACAAACAATTTGTTACCTTGTATCACTGAAGAAAATGGGGCTGGTTTTTCATACACCACAGAATATGGTAATAGATCGCAAAATATGCAATGTGAGGCAAAGGAATTATATGTTTATGGCCAGATGTTTTACAAAAATGGCAAGTTAATGAAAACTAAAGCTCAATGTTTCCTCTTGAAAGTCAACTATAAATTGACATCCCCTACAAACTTTCATTAGGAAGAAACAAATGTAATTGACTTTATAGCTTGTATTTAAAAATGATTGGAGCGAATCTGATACCAGAAGAAATAAAAGATATTTATCTTTATTCTGTATAAAATACTTTAAAATACATACGTCTGTTGCAGCAATTCAATGACATTGAGAATGGGATTATCTACTGGAATTATTGTAAATCCCAATACAATCGATAGTGCATAGTTTTGATTCCAACAGATCAACCAAGATTTGATGGGTTGTTGTAGGTTTTTTCGGCTATATGGCCATGTTCTAGAAGCATTCTCTCCTGATGTTTCTCCTGCATCTATGGCAGGCATCTTCAGAGGTTATGAGACCTCACAATCTCGGAGGATGCCTGCCATAGAATGAGGAGAAACTTCAGGAGAGAATGCTTCTAGAACATGGCCATATAGCCTGGAAAACCTACAACAACCCAGTGATTCTGGCCATGAAAGCCTTTGACAATACAAGATTTGATACTTTAAAAATAACTAAGATCTGCCATTCTCTGTTAAAGTTAGGTCATGGATAAACAACACAAATTAAGGAAAAACTTAACAGGGACCTATAATATTTTGTCTTCTAAAAACTTTTTTAAATTGTTTTAAAATTATTTTGTTCTGTAAACCAGCATGTTCCTTGAGTGTTATCCAATAGCGATTTGTGTATGATGAAATTGCCAAAGTAATTGAATAGAGGAGCTGGAAGAGATCCTAGTCAAACTTCCAATCGGTGCAAGACGTGCACTGCAAGATGCGACCACAGCATCTCTGACAGATGACCATCCAGCCTCTGCTTAAATACCTCCAGCAAAGAAGAGCTCACCGCTTTCTTAGGCAGACTGATTCACTGTCCAAAAAATACTCTTTCTGTTCAGAAAGTTCTGATGTTTAGTTGAAATCTGCCCACTGCAGTCTCTACCCTTTGATTCTAGCGAAGATCTCTGGGACAACAAAAGGCAACCACCCCACCTTTTGCATGACACCCTTTCAGATATTAGAAGGCCACGTCTATGTCTTCTTTTCATCTTGTCTGGTTTGTTCAACCATTCTTCATAAAAATTGGTTTCCAGACTTCTCGCTATCCTGGCCATCCATTCGTGAGCACACACTTTTTTTGTCCATATACTCCTTAAAATGTAGAACTCACAATATTCCAGATACAGCAAAGTTAGTGAAGAACAGAATGCAAATCTTGATTGTGATCTGGACTTTAGGCTGTTAATGCAAATTGTGTTTGCCTTTTTTGTGTTTCTGCTAACTCATATTCAGCTTGTGATTAAGTAAAGTCACATGCACACACTGTTCTATACTTGTGCCTTTGATTTTTTTTGTTCCTAAAAGAAGGACTTTTATCTTTGTTGTATTTCATAATTTTATGTTTTGGCTCAGTTCTAAATGCTTGAAGAGGGTAATTTGAAGCTTGAATCTGTTTTCTATTGGATTAGCTGCCCCTTCTAGTGTCTTGTCGTTTACAGATTGCTGTGCATCTTCTTTACATTCTTATTTAACAATTTTCAAAGAAAACCTTGAACAACATGGAGGCTGAGACAGCTCTTTGCTGGTCCACTTTATCTTCCATCATCCTCCAAGTTGATGCAGTAATAAATAAACATTTGTTTGGATATGACTGTTCAGCCAATTGTGATTTCAACTAACAGTACTATCGTTCCTTCTACATTTTTCCAAATTGTCAACAAAGATATAAAAGACCTCAAATGTTTTGCTGAAATCACAATAAACATATCTTGATTTCAAACTAGCAACTTTATAGAAAACAAAAATGGACCTGAGGTTGTTGTGGTATACTTCATTCTGAATAAAATCATGGTGGCTCCTATAGTCTGTGTTCTTTTCTAGATGTTTCCTAACTGGCTGTTTCATACATGTCTAGAGTTTTGGCTTAATATCACCCCTTAAAATGTGGGTGCAGAGAAAAAATGTTTGGAATAAAAGACACGTATGGGTCATGCCCCATTACTATCTTCCTTCCACAGGGACCTGAAAACCAGGTGGTTCCAGCAGGCCTTTGAAAATGATTAGTCCTAGGACCTACCCCATCAGATAGGACCCTGCTCTGCACTTTATCCACTTCCCCAGCCCTATGCTACTTCATTGCACTAGCTGTGAAAATCTGGCGGCTCCAACAGGTCTTTGAAAATGATTAGCCCCATGCTCTACCCTGACCATCAGTTAGGGCGCTGCTCCCCACTTTATCCATTTCCCGGCCCAATGCTACTCCATTGAATTAGCCCTGGCCCAGCCCTCTCATGGCTAACTAGGCCCACTTTAGAATTTTGGCCATTAGTAGTTGAAATCTTGCCTGGTGGAATAATATTGGTACTGGCTTTTAAATGTGTGTGGTTGTTTTGATACATGCAAGATTTATTACGGTCAATGACCAGCATCAAAAAATGTACCAACGTCAGGATAGGCACATGCACATTTGGGTATTAAGAAACAATGTCAAAGCAAAGTTTAAAACTCAGTATTGAATAAGATAGTTAAAATGGTATTAAACATTTAGATGCTAAAATGACAATGGTAAAACTGAAATAAATATTAAAACTTTTAAAGACTGACAGCATCTTGTGCTGACAAGCTATTGCTGCTGCACAGAAGCTAGCAACCCTGGCAGTGACCTTGGGGTGTTGGTCAGACAAGAGATAATCTATATAAAACCTTACAGATCTCCCTGATAGACTTTCTAAAATTGGATTTATAAAATGCTTACAAAGATCACGGTAAAAAGAGCAGTACAACAAAATGTGCTCCACAGTTTCCACTGCCTCCGCCTCACAAGGACATAGGCGTTCATGGTATGGTACTTTGTTATAGCTTCCCTCCAGTACAACAGAATGGAATAAGTTGAATTTAGCCAAAGAGAATGCCTTCCAATGTTTTGGGATAATTAGGTTGCCTAAGTACTCTGCAGGAAGAAGCGCCCTTCCGTTATCTTTGAAGATTGGAAGAATAGAGGCTACATTTAGATAGTTTTGCAGCTCAGTATCCCAGATTCACTGTCGTATGTTTTCTTTGGCTTTTGTATAGCCCATGGTCAGAATGGTATTAGTTGAAAATCCAAGGTTTAGGATTTTCTCATGAACTATCTTTTCCCACCTTGATAGGAATAGATCACCAAGGGTCAATGGGGCCAAACCTTTAGGCAAAAACATTAGTTTTAACCAAAGATTTAGTTTATACATCCAGATCCGAGACTCAACAGAGATCTGACCTGTCTCTAGAAGTAAAATTACACGAGGCACACAGCTTGGGAGGCTAAGGATGCTTCTTAAGAATTTTGTCTGGATGGCTTCTAAAGCCTTGACACTTTTAAATGTACGCAGTTGTGCTCCATATAACATTTGAGGCAAAATCTTAGCATTAAAAACTTGAATTGCTGAAGGTACATGCTGGCCTCCTTTACCATAAAAAATGAAATAAATGAGTTGTAACTCCGCTGTGCATTTGCTATAGAATGGGACACTTGAGCTTTCCAGGAGCCAGTGGACTGGAAAATGACTTCTAGATATTTATAGAGTTTAGCTTGTTCTATGGGGTGCCCATTGATATGCCAGCAGTGTATGCATCTTTTCTGAGTAAAAACTAGCACTTTTGATTTGTCATAATTAATTGCCAGCTGTAAAGTATTACAGTACACATCTAACATTTTTAGGAGCTGTCTCAGCCCACCAACACATGTTAATGATAAAAGTACTGCATCATCTGCGTAAAGTAAGACCAATATTGCTCTCCCAGCCAATTTAGGGGAGTTTATTTCTGAAAGTGAGTTCATCAGAGAGTTAATATAGATATTGAAATAGGAGCAAGAACACAACCTTGCTTTACTCCCATAAATGAGGGTATTGGTCAAGTCAAATGGCCTTCTTGGTTACATCTCATTCGCAGATGTGTCTTTTTTTCATAAAGGCTGCAAATGAGAACCAGCAGGCGCCTGTCTATGTTGGTAGCCTCAAGTTTGCTCCAAAGTCTGTTTCTTGGGAATTAGTCTAATGCAGACTTAAAATCTATAAAGGCTGTATAAAGCGCTCCCCAGGAGGGAGATGAATATTTTTCTACTAAATGTTGCAATATTAAACCCCGATCAACAGTTGAATGTCCGATTCTGAAACCCGTTTGTTCCTCTTCTAAGAAGTTTTCTTCCTCCAACCAACTTAATAGTTTGTCTAGGAGATAACTAGCATACAATTTGCTGATGATGCTTAGAAGACTAATTGGTCTGTAGTTGGCAGGATCTGATCTGTTGCCTTTTTTATTAATGGGGACAATTATTGCAAGCCCTCAGTCAGATTGTATACAGGCAGATCGATCAATGCATGAGAACAAGATGCTAGGACTGGTGCCCACAACTCAGAGTTTGCTTTCAGTAGTTCAGATGGTATATGATCACTTCCTGGGGCTTTGCCTGGTTTGAGTTCGGAAATGAGTCTGCCGATTTCAGATGTTGAGACGGGGCCAGTTTGGTAGACCATTAAGATCTTGTGGTGTTAGTAAAACTTCAGCTTGCCTCCCTCTACTCATACTGCTAAAGAATTTTCCCATGTTTTCACAGGGATGTGAAATTCTAGTCCATGAGGGTTGCTTTGCCAGCCCCTAGATACCATTTTCCAATAGGCAGCTGTGTCATACATTATCAAAGCAGTAATTAGTTTCTGCCAATTTGATCTCATTGCCTGCTTCTTTTTTCCTTAATTAAGTTTTTGTATTTCTTTTTCAGTGGCAGCCATTCTGCACGTAGTGATGGCAAGTCTAACCTCCTGTACTCTGTACTTTTCAAGAAGCAACTTCTTCATATCTAGACTTTCTTGGTCAAACCAGGGTTTGGATGTGAAGTGGCAAGAGTGTTTTTTAGTATGGTTGTTGTGTTGCAGGCATTTTTGCAGTTGTATGAGGAGGTCCTGATATGAGCATAGTACATCTTCTGATGTTTTCACAGATAGGAGGGCTTCTCTTAGTTTGAGTGTTTTCTGAGCAGCGGTTGAGGACTGCTCCAGATTGATGGTCCATTTGATGCGGGAAAATCTTAAATCAGCCACAGGTATGATTCCAAGTTCAGACTCTGCAAATAATTTTGCCTCAAAATTTAAGACTGCAGTTGAAGGTAAATGGTCACTTTTAGTTCGTATCACCACTTCGAAACTTGTGACTAGATTTAACAAATTATGCGATACCATGAAGTAGTCAATTGTTTATGCCCCTATTCCAGATGTGAAGGTGAATTCACCATATTTGTCTCATTCAACTTTCCCATTCAAGATTACTCTCGAAGATTCAGGAAGGACTCATCCCACGCTTTTTGCAAGCACGTTGATGACTAAAAAGGCCAATCTGAGATAGGCAAGTTTGGTTGCAGAAAGCACAGCAGAAAGTCCCCTTGGGTGATGTTGTTCCAAGTTGCAGTTCTTTCTGCTTTGTCGTTTCTCTTCAAGACCCATTCGGCATGTCTTCTCAAAAGAGGCTGCAGCATTGTGGATAGTGCATCTCCATGCCTCCTGATGTGAGGCCAGGGTGGACCATTGTTGGTGATCAATCTGGCCGAGCCTGAGATGTTGTTTCAGGGAGTCCTTATATCTTTTTGGGGCACCTCTCTTGCACTGACCCGTGGCAAGTTCACCATAGGGTAGTATATTTGGCAGGCGGTGGTCCTCCATCCTATGGGCGTGCCCTGCCCAGCGCAGCTGTGTTCTCAATAGCATGGCCTCAACGCTGGTGATCCCTGCTTGCTCAAGGACAGCAACATTCGTCACATAGTCGGTCCAGTGTATATTTAGGATTGTGCGAAGACAGCGCTGATGAAAGCGTTCGAGGAGTCGTAGGTGTTGGCAATAGGCGACCCATGTTTCAGACCCATAGAGGAGAATAGACAGTACGATAGCTCAGTACACAATGATTTTGGTGCTTTGTTGCTGTTTGTCAGTCTGTGCGGAAGCTCAGTAGTCTTTCCAGTTTTAGACCTCTGCTAAATCACACAGAGCCAGAGTAAATGAAAAACAAAACTTTACTCTTAAGTAAGCAGCTTTAACAAAACCAGCATTACAAAATAAACATAGTCCATTGCAGATATCTTACTCAAAGATCCAATGCATTATCACCATGCATCATCTGCATCCTGGATGGTGCAAGAAGTCCTTTGTTACATGTTCATAACAAGTCCAAGGGTAGATCCATGATAGCCTTCATGATCTCCTTCTTCACACACAGGATCAAGGAAAAACCCTCCTCATGATATACTCAATGCTCAAGCTTAATTGCTTCATTGTCCAGGTGTTTCTCCTCAGCACACACATTCAAACAAGAAGATCCTGCAATTACTTAGCTAAACTCCATATACTGTACCATGCTTTGCCTCAGGTGCTTGTTGCTCCGGACTCTTCTGTGAAGCCTTCCAAATGCACTATATGCCTTTGCTAACCTGTGATCTATCTCTTTGTCAATCTTGGCGTCTGAAGAGATGATGCTTCCCAGGTAACTGAACTGCTGAATGGACTTAAGCACAGATGTGCCTATGCTGACGTGAAGATGATGGTGTTCTTCCTGTGGTGCGGGCTGGTAGAGAACTTCAGTTTTCTTCAGGCTGACTTCCAGCCCAAACAGATCTGCAGCTGCTGCAAAGCAAGATGTTAGGCGCTGCAGGGCTGTTTCTGAATGGGCGACAAGGGCAGCATCATCAGCAAAAAGCAGCTCACGGACTAGATAGTTTAGACTAGCCCGTATTCGGTCAGCTGCCTTTTGATTCTTCCACCACTGGTGCACTAGCCTCCTTCTTGCCTGCTTCATCACTACCAGCTTCCCAGTGAACCAGGGAGCTGGACTGACTCTGTGCAGCGAGAGGGAATGTTCAGGGGCGATCGTGTCCACCACCCTGGCCACCTCCTGGTTATAGAGGTCAACCAGGGCTATGACAGGACCATCAGCCACCATGGCAGAAAAATCCCCAAGAGACATCAGGAATTCTCCTAGATCCTTAAGTCTCCTGGGCTGGACCATCTTAATGGGTCCTCCACCCCTTCAGAGGTTCGAGGTTGCAGTAAGCCTAAAACTTATCAGATGATGGTCAGTCCATGACCATGGAAGGATTTTTAGCTCTTCCACACCAACGTTACCCCCATCCGCAATAAAAACCAGGTCCAGAGTGTGACCACCTATATGAGTGGGACCTGATATCACTTGGGACAGCCCCATGGTTGTCATGGCAGCCATGAAGTCCTGAGCCACTCCAGGCAAGGTGGACTCCGTGTGGACATTGAAGTCCCTCAGCACTATTAGCTGTTGGGACTCCAATGCCAGGTCGGAGACCACCCCTGCTAGCTCTTGGTAGGGAGACTGCTACAGCAGGGTGGACGGTACACTAGCAGAATCCCCAAGCTGTCCCATTATACCCATTTTTTTTACTGAGCAATTTGAAAATGGGTTTGTTAAAGCCCAAGGTATATGTCCTTTGCACTGGCTTCATATTTTCTATCAATAATTTAAAAATAACAAGATCAAGATCCTTAACCACTTTCATGTCGCCAGTTTTCTCCTTGCCGATGTTTGCCAAACCTCATTCCTTCCTCTGCCTCCATAACAAAGTTGTCAACAAGGAAATCTTTTATTGGGCAATCCGTACTTTGAATGCCAGTAGGTGCCAATACTACTTTGTGCCTCCTCTGTGAAATCTTTTGCAGGTGAACATCTTGCATTTTATATTAATTTTCCTCAGAAGGCCATTTAGCAGTTTGTAATATACATCTTCTGTTTTTCCTTTTTAGCTTTGATAGATGCTTTCAAACACCACTCTTGCTATGAGATCCAGGGATTTCTGTGAAGGTGTGTTCATGCTTTCCCTCAACCAGTGAGAACTCAGGGCATGAATCCAATCCAATCAATTGATATCTATAATGTAATAATACATCAATTATTTTTCTATATTAGAAGCTTAAGTTTATTTTGTTTGCTTCCTACGTGCTTATTTAGATACAATGGAGGCTTCTCATTATACGTACCTGTGACTTGGCACCTTGCTTCCTTTGTTACACATATTCACATTCCAAGTACTTAGCTAAGTACTTAGCTCTGGATTTTGCATTCCTTTGTTATCTTAAAATCCTTTTGATCAGACTAGAAATTCTTGCCAAACATGGTGTTCCCAGTCTCCTTTCAGAAGTATTTCATTGTCTTGCTAAGAAACCTCAAGGCTAAGGTTGCAATAAGTCTTGAGTCAATTTGACAACACATTTTGCCACTTGAGATTAAGGAACTATTTGGAATCTTGACTGGGGCACTATGTAAAAAACTCTGGAGTAAATGGTTTCCTTTCCCCAGATGTTGCATAAGTGCTGTCCTTAATGTGATGCTGGGAAGAGTTGCACAAGCATTAAAACACACCTCTTACTGACTTGGTGAGCGGATATCTTAATTGGCCATTTCACAATGAATGAGCTCAAGGCCTTAGTGTCCATTGCACAAGCAACTGCGCAAGTGTGAAATCCAGCATAACTACTCTGCCCTGAAATGGTATAGGATCTTAATCACTTTATTAACTTTAGGTGGGGGGGAAGACATCTCTCTTTGGGATGTGCAAAATCATTAGGTTGCATTGAACCCATTGAAAAATAAAACATGATATTAATAAAACAAATTCACAGCCCTCAGTAATTATGGGCATGGCCGACTTACCGGCCAACCCCTTTTGCGGGGTAGGGCTGTCCTCGTCGCCATCTTGGGGAGGTCAGGGGTCTTCTCCTTCCCAGAGACCCCTGGGGCGGCACCCAGTTTCCCGCCGCCAGGGCCAGCTAGCCAATGAGGGGGGGCTGGCCACGCCTCTCCCCTCCATGTGGCTAGCTGGCCCTTCTCTTCGCCCAGGCAGCATATTTAAGGCTGCCTGGGACTGCCCCCAGCACTTGCAGGGGCCAATTCGGTTTTGGAGAGGACGAGACGGCGATGGAGGCGGCATCAGTGGTTTGTGTACCTGGGGCCCCTGGCCCATGTGGTTCCCCCCTCCCTTGGGTTCTGGGGATGGGGGATGGAGGCCTCCTTTGCCTCCTCGGCACCCTGCCGCCTTCCCTCCAACTTGGCCGCTTGGCCTTGTTCCCCCTCCCCTCTCCAGCGTTCCCCGGGTGGAGGAGTAGAATCCTCTGCCCTCTGAGCAGCTGCCTTCCTTCCATGGCAGCCGCTCTTTCCGCAGCTTGAGGGGAAGCTCTGCTCGCTTCCCCTTTCCCACCGCCTCAGTCACCTAGCCTCCTTGCTGGCCGCCCTGCCTCGCCTCTGCTTTGGCCTCCTCCCTTCGGAGCCGGCCGGAGTCCTTGGTGGGTGGGGGAGGGGCCCAGATCTCTTCCCGTGCTCCCTTCGGCTTTCCGCTGCCTGCCCCCTGCACCCACTCCGTGCGCTTGCTCCTCCGGCGGAGGTGCGATTGCCCCCCTCCTCGTGTGGGGGGGGGGTGACGGGTAGGGCTCTGGCAGACTTTACATGCGCCAGGAGCACGCGGCCCTCCGGACCTACTCCGTCCTCGGCCCGCTGCCTCCGGTGTGGGTGGGGGGAGGGACTCGGCCTGCCACCCGCCCTTGCCGGGGTCGCGCTTGGTGCCTGCGTTCAGGTCTCTGCGCGCCAGGCAGCCATACAGGCCACTTTGTGTTGGAGGCGTCTGTGGACAACGCCGGCTCTCCGGCAGCCACGTGGTTTGCAGCTGAGGGGAGAGGGACTTTGTTACAGTATATGGATGTTAGCTAAGTAATTGCAGGATCTTCTTGTTTGAATGTGTGTGTTGAGGAGAAACACCTGGACAATGAAGCAATTAAGCTTGAGCATTGAGTATATCATGAGGAGGGTTTTTCCTTGATCCTTTGTGTGAAGGAGATCATTTTTTTTATTTATTATTAATTTCTTTATTGACAATTTTTCAATACATAGCTTAAAAGTTGGGTAAAGCATCGGGGTGGGGAAGGTCTGGGGTGGATAGATGGGGAGGAACGGGGAAGGCTGGGGATGGGGAGGGGATGGCCAGGGGGGAGAATAAACAGTGGGGGAGGAGGGGGAAGAACAGGGGGGGCTAGAAGTAGAAGAATTGAAAGTCTATGATGGATGACTCCCAGTCCAGTTGCAGGGTCAACAATTATCTTGAAAGCAAACATTTCCAAACTGGTTTATTTTTCGCCTCCTCTTTTCATATAAAAAACAAAATTTCAGACTCCTTTTCTCTCTTCAGTTGGTTTTCTCTTCCGAGCTTATTAATTTTAAATATGTCATCACCTGATTCCAATTGATCCATTTTTCCGGTTTCTGATCAGTCACTCTATTTTTGAGCATATCCAAATCGATTATCTCCCTCAGTTTCCCTAACCATTCCTCAATCTTCGGTACGGTGTTAGTTTTCCAATTCCTTGCTATCTCTATTCGTGCTGCGGCAGCCAAACAGAAAAGAATCTTGTCATCATTGCTCGAAATTTCAAAGTCTATTAGATTCAGCAAATAATATTCCGGTTTTAAATCCATCTTTAAGTTAAGAATTTTTGCCACATGGGAGTGGATTATTCTCCAAAAAGGTTTAACCTTCTTACAGGACCACCAACAGTGAAGGAAAGTTCCTCTGCTATCCCCACACTTCCAACAGTTATCTTTTGAATTCTTATACCACTTTGCTAGGCGAACTGGTGTATGGTACCAGTGGTAGAACATCTTATACCAATTATCGCTGATATTGGTAAAACCTGAATATTTTAACTTAACTTTCCAAATCTCTTCCCAGTCTCTATGCAGTATGGAGTGTCCCAGTTCCTGGGCCCACCTCACCATGGTCTCTTTTATAATTTCCTCCTCTGTCTCCCACTCAAGGAGCTTATTGTATAATATTGATATCACCTTCTTATCTGATTTCATTACTCTGTCCCACGTTCCCTCAGCGGTCTCGAAATCTTTTAGTGAATCTAATTTAAATTGCTCCTTCACTTGCGCATATTGAAACCAGGTAAGTTCCATCCCCAACTCATGTAGAGACTCTTGTGTTCTTAATTGCCATCCCTTCAGTGTTTTCTCTATGAGCTGTTTGTAAGTGTACCACTTCTTCGCTGGAATCTCCTGAAATGTTTTGCCTCCAGCGGTGAAATCCACATTGGCGTCTTCAAGTAGAAGCGTGGTCTGTATTTCCTCCATACTTTGAGGAGGGCTGCTCTGAGATAATGATCCGTGAAGCTCTTCTCAATGGTTGCTTTATCATTCCAAAGATAGGCATGCCATCCTCGCCGCACATCCAGACCTTCCACTGCTAGGGCCCTATTATTATTCAAAGTGGCCCAATCCCTCACCCAGCTGAGTGCTGCTGCTTCGTAATAGAGCTGCAGATTGGGTAGGGCTAGTCCTCCTCTCTCTCTCTTGTCGCACAATACTTTATATTTTACCCTCGGTTTTTGGCCTCCCCATACAAATTTGAGGACGTCTGTTTTCCAGGCTCTAAAGCAGTAGTCTGTTCGTAATATCGGAATATTTTGAAATAAAAACATCATCCTGGGGAGTACCCCCCTTTTTAATCGCTGAAATCCTTCCCATCAAATTTAAATTAAGGAGCCTCCAGTTCTCCAATTTCGTCTTAACATTCTCCCAGGTTTTCCCATAGTTGTTTTTCAGAAGTTGATTGTTATTCCCTGTTAAGATGATCCCCAGGTATTTAACCTTTTTTACAATTTCATAGTTTGAGATTTCCTGGAGTTTTTCCCTCCTCTCTTCGCTAATATTCTTCGTTATGATTTTTGTCTTTTCTTTGTTGATTTTTAGACCCGCCACTGCCCCAAATTCTACTATCCTTTTTGACCACTTCATAATTGTTTCAAGTGGGTCCTCCACAATGCACGCTATGTCGTCGGCGAAGGCTTTTATCTTAAGTTCTTCCTTTCTGGCTCGTAGCCCCCTTAATTCGCCATCCGCCCTAATTACTGCTAAAAGCATTTCCAAAGTCATAATGAATAAAAGCGGTGATAACGGGCAGCCTTGCCTGGTACCTTTTTGTATATCGATTTCTCCTGCCGATTCTCCATTTATTAAAAGCTCCGCCGACTGTTTTGAGTATATAGCCTGAATGGTATTCTTGAAATTGAAACCCATATCCTTCTCTATAATCATTTGTTTTAAAAAGTCCCAGTTGGTATTGTCGAACGCTTTTTCAGCGTCGACAAATAATAGCCCATATTCTGTCTGTGGATTCTTCTCACAGACCTCTATTACGTTAACCATCGCCCTGATATTGTCTTTTAAATATCTGCCAGGTAGAAAGCCAGCCTGATCCTCATGTATAATCTCCCTCAGCAGATTTTTTAACCTGTTGGCCATTACCGAAGCAAATAGCTTATAGTCATTGTTCAGGAGCGATATTGGTCTGTAGTTACTGACCAAGTGGGGATCAGTTCCTTCTTTATGGATGAAGGTTATGTGTGCTTTTTTCCAAGAATCCGGTATTATCGCTTTACTCAAGACATTATTCATTACCGTTTTCAAGTGTGGAGTGACTTCGTCCTGAAACAACTTATAATATATGGCCGTTAGACCGTCGGGTCCTGGTGCTTTATTACGAGGCAATTTCTTTATAGCTTGGAGATCATGAAGACTGCCATGGATCTACCACAGGACTTGTCCTGGACCATTTAACAAAGGACTTCTTACACCATCGAAGATGCAGATTATGCATGATTATAATGCATTGGACTTTGAGTAAGATATCTGCAATGGACTATGTTTAATTTGTAATGCTGGTTTTGTTAAAGCTGCTTACTTAAGAGTAAAGTTTTATTTTTCATTTACTCTGGCTCTGTGTGATTTAGCAGAGGTCTAAAACTGGAAAGACTACTGAGCTTCCGCACAGACTGACAAACTGCAACAGACTTGGCTCGCCATCCTCGCGTGCCGGTCCTCTATTCATAATAACAATCAATATTACAAATAACCATATTATAATAACAATTATTTATATATATATATATATATATATATATATATAATGTTTACATACAAATAGGAGGCTCCTTGCCTCCAATCCGTCGTTTACCTCTGGCCCCAGGAGGGAAGGGCTCGTGGGAGGCTGTTGCTCCCACTAGCCCAACAGAGCCCATCTCGTTCCTGCTTCTGGCCTGTCTTTTTCTCTGCCCAGCTTGCTGGCTTGCAGCTTGTATGCCTCCACACCACCTATTCATTCATGCATTCATTCATTCATTCTATTTAATTTGTGGAGAGGCTATTTAACTGATTTTCCAGGCCATCCCAATTTCCAGGAAGTGTCCAGAGATTAGGAAGCATCAGCTCTCCTGGTGGCCAATAGCTGGAATGTATAATACTAGCGTTACTGCTAGTGAAGAGCCTCTGAGTGTCTATATATGCATGTTGTGTGTCCATGGCATTGAGTGCTTCTACTGTCCACGCCACCCCTCCTTAGGATGGGGGCACCCACTGCTAGGGCAGGCTGCCATCGCGGTTAGCAAATAGCCTCTGAGTGTCCATATATACATGTTGTGGGTCCATGGCATTGAGTGTTTCTACTGTTCACGCCACCCCTCCTTAGGGTGGGGGCCCCCACTGCTAGGGCAGGCTGTCATTGCGGCTAGCAAATAGCCTCTGAGTGTCCGTATATACATGTTGTGTGTACATGGCATTGAGTGTTGCTACTGTTCATGCCACCCCTCCTGTGTGGGGCACCCCTGCGGGAGCAGGCTGCCATTGCGGCTAGCGAACAGTCTCTGAGTGTCTGCATATACATGTTGTGGGTCTGGCAGTGAGTGTTTCTACTGTTCTTGCCACCCCCCCCCCCTTGGTGGGGGCACCCCCTGCTGGTGCAGGCTGCCATTGCGGCTAGTGAACAGCCTCTGAGTGTCTGTATATACATGTTGTGTGTCTTTGGCATTGAGGGTTTCTACTGTTCATGCCACCCCTCTTTAGGGTGGGGCACCCCTTGCGGGTGCAGGCTGCCATTGCGGCTAGTTTATAGGCTCTGAATGTATGTATTTTCATGTGGTGTGCACATGGCATTGTGTGTTGCTACTGTTCTTGCCACCGCTCCTTTGTGTGGGCACTCCCCAGACAGGTGCCCATTGGGCCATGTGTGAGGCCTCCCGGGGAGGGTATATCCACCGTGTATATATACATGTACATTTGTGAGCAGATCAAGGGGTGCCGCCCCCCCCCCCTCCGGGCGGGAAGGCAACGGTGCTCTATGCATTCTCAACTGTAATTTATTTACTCTCCTATCACCGGAGCCCCCAAGGGCACTCCTGGTGTGAGAGATCTGGCCATCACATGGTCAGGCTGGTCCTCCCATATCCTTCTGGTGTCTCTTGCCCTCCTGGGTGCCCTCTTCGCTTGCCCTGTGGTGCTAACTGTTCTTGTCCAGTTGCAGTTCTGGGTTACAGGTTTCTACAGTCATGGCTCCACGCTAAAGCGCTACCCAGAGTTCGGCCGGGCAGGAAGCTGAGAAAATAGCTAAGGCCTGCTGGAAGGAGCTTCCATCGATCTACAGGGCGGTGAGTTCCACTGCGGAACAGCTTTCACAATCAAGCACCCCTTCTTATGCCCAGGTGGTATCTCCTTTCCTGTAATCCGAAACCCCTGCTGGGGGAGGCAGCACATTTCTATTAGCACCCCATATGGTTTCACCGGGAATGCGGCGCAGCTGGCTGGGTGGCAGCTGCATCAGATCTCTACTGACCAGGTCATGAGTTCGAGGCCTGCCTGGGTCGAGGTGGGCTCGTCCTATTGTGTAGCCTGTTGTTGACCTTTATTTACCAATTACGTTCCTCTCAGGAGGCAGTCGCCATTGAGCAGTGCCTGCCCCCATGGCAGATTACAGGGTCCTTTCCTGTTAGGTGTCCTAAGGACCCTGTTTGATGTCCTAAAGATTGTCATTACTGACCTTCTTGTGGCACTGAATCGGGCAGCTTAAACTTGCCCCCGATACAGTCCCCCTTCATTCTACTAGGACAGTCTCCTAGGAAGTCAACAGGAGAGCCAGCCAGAGAGCGAGTCCGTCTCATGGCCAGCACAGGCCATCCCTATATATGAGGTAATACGTTGCCTACAGAGATCTCGTTCCTGGGTCTACGACGTAGGGAAGAGACTGTGGCACGCATAGAAGCATATGACCACACACACCCCTTTTGTGGGGGGGCATGGATGCCTCCGTCTGGGTCAGCTAATCATAAGAGTGGGAGGCTTGTGCAGTCAGCATGAGTTCGTCTGGTTCATGGCTTTGTCAGGATATCTGCAACCATACCTCCTGATTTCCAATTTTCCAGCCCAAAAAAACCAAAAATCCTTCTACATAAGCATCCTCCACAATAGATAATTGGCATCCGCATGTGCTAGCAGCGGGCCGATTCCAGCTGTTTGGTTCATTTTAGACACCTCAGTGTCTCCTAGACTCCTATTGGTCGTTTCCTGTATGCAAACAGCAAGCAGGACCATGTGAAGCCATTGCTGGGATTTGCTTCAACATTAACTGATTATTTCCGGCCTGGGGGCAGGCAGGGCAGTGTTGGGTGCACACAGATGCTCAATATGCCAGGCCATGGCCAGTATTTTGTCATCCATCTAGTGCAGGAGAAGACGTGGACACCCCCCCCTTCCATTGTCGTTGGGGAATTCAATCGGTTCCTGTACGGTGAGTGCCCCGGTACCGGCAGCCAGGTCAGCTGACCTACGGGCACACCTTGGGCCGTCTGCGGCCAGGAGGTAGGTCACTTTCAGGGAACTCCCAGTACTCCCACCCAAGTTTGCCTGCTAAGTTTTGCTGCAGATCGTAAGGCCGGCATTCAAGTTTGCCAGGGCCTCGGGGTTCACTAGGTATTGTGTGCAGGCTAACATCTCCTTCTCAGCGCATGACGTTCCAGGTGTAAACAAGGAAATGGTAGACGCATTGCCTCGCTTACAAGGAAGGCAGGTTTTCGGTTCCTAGCTCCAGACGCAGATGTCCTGGCCGCAAAGTGCCCGCTGGAACTTGGACCACTGGAAACGGGAGGCCTGAATAGAACGGATGCAATCCATCGCGGCAGCTACCTTCAAAGCCTACTGGACAGCAAGGCGGCAGCCCGTGAGGATCCTTACCAGTTGCATAGGAGCACGAAGTTCGTGAAGAGTTGGAAGAAGCAGTCTCCCAGGCAGCAGGACAGCACCGCCCCCCCCCCTCCAGCAGCTTACAGCAACTCTCTAAGAGGATATGCATATCCCATTACAAGGTAGAGTTTTCTCTCCGGCCTTCTCTAATGTTTCTTTGAGGCCCATACGTCCAGGGGAGGTTGTGGCCAACCCCAGACAGTTCCACTGGTAGAGCCCGGCAGCTCAATTATGCGATGTCCATGGGAACTCCAGATCTTACAGGCTCCATAAGTCCAAGGTGGCATATGGGGGGTAGGTTGCCTCCCTGCCCATTCAGGGCCTCGAGCGTGTTCAATTGTGCCCATTTGATACTGGCACGGTTCCTCAGCTCCAGGGACACCTCCCCAAGCTGCTTATTTGTGCATCTTGATGGAACCTCTCCCCCTCACCAGATACCAATTAATGGCAGTTCCGCAGAGCCCTCATTCAAGTGCTGGGCCTATTGCATAATCATATGGAGGGCACTCCTTCAGGATTGGGGCAGCGTCTTTGGCTGCTGCTGGTGGTGTCCCGCAGGCGTATTCTAAGCCTCGGGCCATTTGAATCATCAGTGTTTACCTGTAAATCAGACCGGGCCTCCTCCTCGAGGTGTACAGGCTGCCGTTGGTTCTTTTTCTTTCTCTCGCAGGGCCATGGGCAGGACGTAAAGTGGTACCGGGACCCACGTGCTTGGAGTGGGCGTGGCTCAGCTGCAGGGAGGAGCCAGGCTGCCAGGACCTGAGTGGAAGGCAGGACAAGCAGTCCGTGGCGCCAGGAGGTTGGAGCCTCTTGGGCGAGGTTCGGCCTGGCTTCATGCAGCAGTGGCTCACTGGAGGGAGCATCCAGGCTGTTGCCGTTGCCCCTGTGGACGGGGACCAGTGGCTGCTTGTCACTTTGGCCTGGCTTCAGGCAGCAGTGGCTCACCGGAGGGAGCATCCAGGCTGTTGCCGTTGCCCTGTGGGCGGGACCAGTGGCTGCTTGTCACTTTGGCCCGGCTTCATGCAGCAGTGGCTCACCGAAGGAGCATCCAGGCTGTTGCTGTTGCCCCTGTGGACGGGAACCAGTGGCTGCTTGTCACTTTGGCCCGGCTCCAAGCAGCAGTGGCTCACCGGAGGGAGCATCCAGGCTGTTGCCGTTGCCCCTGTGGGCGGGGACCAGTGGCTGCTTGTCACTTTGGCCCGGCTTCAGGCAGCAGTGGCTCACTGGAAGGAGCATCCAGGCTGTTGCCGTGGCCCCTGTGGGCGGGGACCAGTGGCTGCTTGTCACTTTGGCCCGGCTTCAGGCAGCAGTGGCTCACCGGAAGGAGCTTCCAGGCTGTTGTCGTTGCCCCTGTGGACGGGGACCAGTGGCTGCTTGTCACTCTGGCCCGGCTTCATGCAGCAGTGGCTCACTGGAAGGAGCATCCAGGCTGTTGCCGTTCCCCCTGTGGACGGGGACCAGTGGCTGCTTGTCACTCTGGCCTGGCTTCATGCAACAATGGCTCACTGGAGGGAGCATCCAGGCTGTTGCCGTGGCCCCTGCGGGCCGGAATTGGTGGCTGCATGTCACCAGCGTAAGCTGCTGCCGTGGCCCCTGTGGACGGGGTGAAGTTTACGGGTGTCACGTAACTGCAATTTGAGCTGTGGACTTGGCTACGCCTCCCACGATGATGGCCGGCACGCATTGCAAGCACCCGGGATTGAGACTGGTCGGAGCCATGGAGCAACGGCTCAGTAGCAGTGGATATCTCACAGAGATCTGCATGTGGCACCGGGGTGGCCACCAGGCAACAGTTCTGGTTATGGAGGATAGGAGTTTGGGTTGGCGGAAAAGGGGGGGTGTAAGGCTGCCTCCTTACCTCCCCCCCTTTTTGTGGCAGGTGGCAGGGCCCTGGATCAGGATGGCTTATCGCCCCTTGGTTGGTAGGGGGATAACGCCCTGGCCCCCCTGGGGTGCCGAGTTCCGTGGAGAGGCATTGGGCCGCTCGCACCCAGGCTTGCAAGTGCCTTTGGACATTCGCGGGGGGCTTGTACTACCCTGATCCTGGACCCTTGCGTGGCCGCCAACCCTTTGTTCTGTTTAATAAATGAGTTGTGGCCATTTTCGTCCAACCTTTGTGTCAGTGTTATCACTGGGCGCGAGGTGTATCACCCTTGCACACGCAAAACAAGACTAAACAACCTGCTGGAAAAACTATTCTTCAGAGTCTCTTGTGCTCATCAGCCCTCTCCTCAAGATATGTTGAGAATTAGTCACCTAATTGTAGGATGGCAGAGAGCCCACAAGGAAGAGAAACTGATTGTTTTGAATATTTTCATTCATAACCCATTTCCTTTTAGTCCCTCTCATTTGATTACTGGACACTGGTATTGCTGAATGCAAGGAAATGAGTGAGATGGCCCTAGAATTCAAGGATCAATTCTGAGGATCAGTTCTTTCTTGTTGAGGAGAGCTTCCTCTCATAGAACTAAATAAGGTTATGCATATGTATATATATTGATTGGCACATAATAACGTAATTTGACGTTTAATAGGCTTTTCTTATTAAATTAAAATATGAATTTGGACATGACATTTTGGACATAGCTGTGATAACATTTATGGGTTGTGTCTTAGGGTATCACAATCCTGACCAACATCTCATCTGTCCTGAAAGATGAAGAAATGTGGGAGAATCCACATCAGTTTTACCCTGAGCATGTCCTAGATGCAGATGGACAGTTTTTCAAAAAAGCAGCATTCCTGCCTTTTTCAGCAGGTAAATTCAAGAGGTTACAAAGAGGTTCCAAAAGCTTGCTCTTTTCCTAAAGGTCAGGAGGGAGGGGGGCCAATCTAATATCCCCAGGAAGGGAGTTCCACAGCCGAGACGCCACCACTGAGAAGGCCCTGCCCTCGTTCCCGCCAAGCGCATCTATGAGGCAGGTGGGATTGAGAGCAGGGACTCCCCAGATGATCTTAAATTCCTGGAAGGTTCATAAGGGGAGACACGTTTGGTTAGGTAAGTTGGGCTGGAATGTTTCAATTGGCCACCTTGATTAGCATTTGATGGCTTGACATTTTTAGGTGTAGCTTGTTACTGCCTGGGAGAATCCTTTGTTGAGAGGTGATTAGCTGTCCCTGATTGTTTCTTGCCTGGAGTTCCCCTGTGGTTGAGTGTTTTTATTTATTTACTGTTATAATTTTAGAGGCTTTTTTAAATAATGGTAGCCAGAATTTGTTCATTTTCATGGTTTCTTCCTTTCTGTTGAAATTGTCCACATGTTTGTGGATTTCAATGGCTTCTATGTGTAGCCTGACATGGTAGTTGTTAGAGTGATCAAGCATTTCTATATCCTCAAATAATATACTATGTCCAGGTTGGTTCATCAGGTGCTTTGCTATGGCTGACTGGTTGAAGTAGTCTACAGTGCCTTTCATGTTCCTTGATTTGTGTTTGGGTGCTGCGTTTGGTGGTCCCTATGTAGACTTGTCCATAGCTGAATCATGACAGAATGCTTCTAGAACATGACCATATAGACCGAAAAACCTAAAATAACCCAGTGATTCTGGCCATGAAAGCCTTCAACAATACAAAAAAACAAGTTACCTCTGAATATAGTCACTAGAAGATGGACAAACTATAGTGTTAAATAAACCAGAAACCTAAAAAGAAGTAGACTTCTCCATACTCATTGCCACTGTGGGGCCAGAACCCCAAGATAAAGTAGATACACTATGGAAATACTCAGGGAAAACAGTTGGCCCTCCATAAGTTCTGCACCCACAGATTCAATGAACTGTGGTTTGGAAATATTCCACACACTCCCCCTCCCCCAATCTACAAAACAAACCTTACTTTCATCATTTTATATAAGGGATTTTGAGCTGGAATATATGGCAGTGTGGTGTCCTTGTAGGTGTCTTGTGGCCAAATTTGGCAGTAATTTGTCCAGTAGTAAGAAATCAGTTTGTGTATGTAAACTGTAAAATATGATGTGTTGAAGGGCCCTGGCAGAAGGAGGTTGGACTGGATGGCCCTTGGAGGTCTCCTTTTACTCTATGAACCTATTGTTGTTGTTACTATTATCATTATTATTAGTAGCAGAGGCTGAATGAATATTATCAACATCATTATTGTTATGAATAAATTCAGGGGCTTATTATACTCACATTTAGTTGAATTCAGTCTTAAAATATATTATGTGGCTCTCACTGAAATAAATTTCCAAATATTTTGCTTTTATGGCTCTCTGAGTAGTGGGTAGGTAGATCTTTTTGACTTGGTTGTTTTATAAGTAGCTCTCATGCTGAAAAAGTGTAGGCACCCCTGCTCTAAACTATATAGTCCGTGAGCTGCTTTTTGCTGACGATGCTGCCCTTGTCGCCCATTCAGAAGCAGCTCTGCAGCGCCTAACATCCTGCTTTGCAACAGCTGCAGAGCTGTTTGGGCTGGAAGTCAGCCTGAAGAAAATGGAAGTTTTCTACCAGCCCGCACTGCAGGAAGAACACCATCATCCCCACGTCAGCATAGGCAAATCTGTACTTAAGTCCATTCAGCAGTTTACCTACCTGGTAAGCATCATCTCTTCAGATGCCAAGGCATAGTGCATTTGGAAAGCTTCACAAAAGAGTCTGGAGTAACAAACACCTGAGACAAAGCACCAAAATCAGTGTGTACAGAGCTATCATACTGTCTGTTCTCCTATATGGGTCTGAAACATGAGTCACCTATCGCCAACACCTACGACTCCTCAAACACTTTCATCAGCGCTGTCTTCGCACAATCCTAAATGTACACTGGACTGACTACGTGATGAATGTTGCTGTCCTTGAGCAGGCAGGGATCACCAGCATTGAGGCCATGCTATTGAGAACACAGCTGCGCTGGGCAGGACATGTCTCTAGGATGGAGGACCACTGCCTCCTAAAGATACGTCTCTATGGTGAACTCGCCACGGGTCAAGAGAGGCGCCCAAAAAAAGAGATATAAGGACTCCCTGAAACAACATCTCAGACTCGGCCAGATTGATCACCAAAAATGGTCTACCCTGGCCTCACATCGGGAGGCATGGAGACGCACTATCCACAATGCTGTGGACTCTTTCGAGAAGACACGCCAAACATGTCTCCAAGAGAAACAACAATGCAAAAAGAACCACAACTTGGAAACAACATCACCCAAGGAGACTTTCAGCTGTGCTTTCAGCAACCGGACTTGCCTATCTCAGATTGGCCTTTTTAGTCATCAACGCACTTGTAAAAAGCATGAGATGAGTCCTTCCTAAGAATCTTCATTTGCGAAGTAATGCCAGAGAGGGATATGTGTGTATGTGTGTGTGTATGTAATGTATATATTTGTGTATATGTGTATATATGTGGTTTTGTGCATGTGTTGTAATGTATTTTTAATTTTTTGACTTTTTAAGTCTCTTCTGCTATGTTTTCAGTGTTTTTATGAGTGATGGTCATCATTGGCCTGATAAGTGTATTGTGTCCAAATTTGGTGTCAATTTGTCCAGTGGTTTTTGAGTTATTTTATTCCCACAAACGAACATTACATTTTTATTTATATAGATGTTGGCATGTTAAAGGAGGCATTATTAGCCATAGAAATTACTTGAAGGTAATGTTGTATGTGGAACTGGGAAGATGCTTAACTGCTTATCTTGCTGAAGGCAATACCAAATCATGAAAACAAGAGGTTTTTGTGATAAATGAAAAGGGGATAGAAAGGAGTACGAATTATAAGTAGCACGTGAACAGGTATAGTTTGAGTGTTGGATGAGAACCCATTTTTAGGCATTTATATCCTCTTTGTCCTTCTTTCAAAACCCATCTCAATCTCATATTTGCTTCATTTTTTTAATATTGGGAAGTGCTAATTCTACTTCTTTTTGTTCTTTTAGCAATACTCTCGCCCAGTCAAGAATCTAACCACACAGGTAGCAAGAGGCTCAAAAGATTTTCTCATCAGCTTTAAGAGGATTAAAGAGAAAACAGGAGCACTAAGTACTTTAAAAACCTTTTAAGGAAGTCTTGATCAATTGATTAGGAAACCTCAAGGAATGTGTAGGTGGCTGAACAAATGCAAATATAGCTAAGGAGGATGTATGTTGTTGCTGCACGCCTTCAAATTGTTCCTGATTTATTACAATCATAAAATGGATT
Organism: Anolis apletophallus; assembly: GCA_030556195.1. NCBI lineage: Eukaryota > Metazoa > Chordata > Lepidosauria > Squamata > Anolidae > Anolis > Anolis apletophallus. The sequence continues at coordinate 95,723,906 of JARBWK010000009.1, forward strand.
ATTCCAGAGTTTTCTTGCCAAGATTTGTTTAGAGGGAGTTTGCCTTTGCTTTCCCCGGAGGCTGCAAAAGGGTGTCTTGCCCAAGGTCACCCACTGGTGTTCTATGGTAGAACACTACACAATAGTGGGTTACAAATGATAAATGCCTCAAATGGGATAGAAAGCTCAAAATGTGTTCAAGTCTGTAGAATACGAACAGTCTGAATGCAAAACCTCTGTTTATGGGGCAAAGGGGAGGTTAATATAGGGAAAATGGGAAGGAGAACCCCGCTCCGAGGGCCAGTGATGACCATGGGGGCCATGAGAGCCATATGCCCACCAGAGGTGGCTGTGGAAGGTGAAGTGCATGAGAAAAAGATTCAAGAGGCAGAAAGAATGTGGGAATGTGGCGCAGCTGGCTGGGTGTCAGCTGCATATCTCTACTGACCAGAAGGTAATGAGTTCAAGGCCTGCCCAGGTCGAGGTGGGCTCTCAACCTATTATGTAGTCTGTTGTTGACCTTTGCAACCCGAAAGACAGCTGCATCTGTCAAGTAGGAAATTGAGAGACTACTTAGTGGGGAGGCTAACTTTAACTGATTTACGAGGCCATAAAAGATCTTCAGGAAACACACTGAGGAATGAAGGAGTGTGACAGCTCCCCCTGGTGGCCAGATGTTAAAAATTGCCTCTGTCTGTCTTGTGTTTGTGTGTCTAAATGCTTGTTCATTGTGATCCGCCCTGAGTCCCCTGCGGGGTGAGAAGGGCGGAATATAAATTAAGTAAGTAAGTAAGTAAATAAATAAATAAATAAATAAGGGATACAAAGGAGCAGAAGTAGAGGATAATGCACTAAGGTTCATGTTTATATTGGGGTTAGGTAACAATATAACTAGAAAAGGGGAAAGGTTGCTTCAAAAGTATCTCGGGTGTTGGTAGCTGCTGCTGGGGCTTCTCCATACCTCCGGGCGTCCGCAAACCACAGGTTCCCGCTGTTACTGAGTTCACTAATTTAATATTTTCGCCTGGAGGTGGGGGGTGGGGCTCGACAACATTACCAGAAAGCGCAGTGAAGTCTAGTTATTAGCCAAGCAGAAACCTTAGTTTTGTAGCAAAATGAAAAGCACTTCCAAATCCACAAAAGGGGAGGGGGGCTCAACATGCAGTTCTTCTTCCAGGTATGACATAAATTCATAAAATCATAGAATAATAGAGTTGGAAGAGATCACGTGGGCCATCTAGTCCAACCCTCTGCCATGCAGGAAAAGCACAAAATATCCCTGAAAGATGGCCATCCAGCCTTTGTTTAAACACTGCCAAGGATGTTTCCAAATGTCTCAGGAAATTCCTCAGTGGGGTCAGTAAGGGGTGATGACCTCTGTGGCTGGCTTTCTGCAGAAATCATATTTAGTTCATAAACAAGGATACATATTGGTTCTATTTCATTGAAGAGGTTCAAAACACTGTTTTCATTTTCTGGTTAGTACTTTGCTTCTGCAAAGTACAAGTGCACAGATAGGGGTAGACATATAGGTACAAGCATACAGGCAGAGATATGTGGGAAGTGACAGGGTAGGGGATAAAAGTATATAAAATAGATACATTGGAGGGGGAGATGATATGTGTTCTCAAAGAAGGAAAGAGTGGGTTTTCTGTGCAGCAGATCCGCTGCTGCAGACTCCATTCATATGTCTGTTGGTATGAATCAGTGCATCTCTATGAACTTTTGATAAAAATATATGGAGCCCCTGGTGGTGCAGTGGATTATACTCCTGCGCTGGCACGACTGAAGATCGACAGGTCGCAGGTTTGAATCCAGGGAGAGCATGGATGAGCTCCCTCTGTCAGCTCCGGCTCCCCATATGGGGACACGAGAGAAGCCTCCCACAAGGATGGTAAAAACATCAAAATCTGCATTGGAAGCAGGAAACGCTCTTCTTTTCACTGTTATGGCATCTCAAGCTGGCATCCATTTCAGCTGACTTGAATAAAATACCTCAGTGGCTTCTTGCTCAACTTTCTTGATTTGGGAACATTGGATTAGCTTCTTCGTCTCACCAGGTACAGGGATCCACAGGTGGCCCACTGCTGGTACTGGTATCCACTTTACAAATAAAGGCTATGCACTTGTGGGGGGAGTCTCTGGGACAAACTTGTGCTTGGAAACCGCCCAGTAACAAATTCAAAGACAAAATCTATACAAATGTATCAATTCTTATATTGCACTCAAAACATATAAACCATTAGAGAGTGCAGACTCGTATAGACTCACTAGTTGGCAAGTAATATGAATACAGTGACATAACAATGCATGAGCCACAAAATACATATTACATTAGAAATGTTTCAGATTGCACAATAATAAAGCACAGATCAATGCGAATGTTTCAGTCGGCAGTGAAACACGCGGTTACTCTCAACCAATATCAACCGCTGCAGGATCGCTTCTAGTAGGTCACAGTAATATAGCACAGATCAATGCAGAAGTTTTGGTTAGTGCTGAAATGCGCAGTTACTATCAACCAGTGTAAACCACTGCGGAATCGCTTCTAGTGGGTCCAGTAAGGCAGTCATTGTCAACCGGTGTGACTCGGCACACCAGTGTGCCGTGGGGAATCATCAGGTGTGCCGTTGGAAAGCCTCTTCCCCCCTCCTCTCTTCCCCCCTCCTCCTCAGGGTGCCATGAGGCCAAGGGCACATATGCCACGGCCGCCAGGATCATGCCCAGCGGCCAACCGAGGAGAAGGGAGGGAGGAGAAGAGGAGGAGGCCAGGGAGGAGGCCATGCCTCTTTCCCCCGAGCATGCCTCCCCCCCCCCCCGCAGCAAGCACGGGTGTAGCTCCCTTCCTCCTCCAATCAGGAGCGCTCGTGATTGGAGGAGGAAGGCAGCGGCGTGTGCGTGCCCCCCTCCTTGCGCCAGGCCTGGAGGCGCGAAAAGCCTCCCTAAGCTTCCTTGCCGCTTCTCCAGCTGGCGAGAGCAAGAGAAGCAAGGAGCAGGGAGTGGGGAGGGCGTGGCCAGAGGCAGCTCCAACTGCGGCTGCTGTACCAGCATGGACACGCTTTTCTCCCTCCCTATCCATCCCCCTCTCTTTGCTTCATCCCTTTCTTCCTTCCCTCTTTCCTTCCTTCCCTACTTCCCATCTTTCTTCCCTTCCCTTCTTTCCCTCCCCTCCTTCTCTTCTTCCTTCCTCTCCTTCCTTTCCCTCCCTTGCTTCCTAATCTTCTTTCTCCCCTCCTTCCTGCCTGCCTTGCCTTCCTTCCGTTCTTCCTTCCCCCCTTCCTTTCCTTCCTTCCATTCTTCCTTTCCCCCCTCCCTCACTCCCCCTTCTTCCTTTCCCCCTCCCTCTTTCCTTCCTTCCTTCCATCCATCCCTCCCTTCTTCGTCTCCTCCTTACTTCCCTTTCCTTTCTGGCAGGAGCGCACGAACGGAGCAGGGCTAGCTTCCCTCCCTCCCTCTTCAGCATTGCTGGTTTATTATTTGCTGTTGCTTGTGGGGTTTCTGTGTGGTAAGTTTGCCCCAATTCTGTTGTTGGTGGGATTCAGAATGCTCTTTGATTGTAGGTGAACTATAAATCCCAGCAACTACAACTCCCAAACGTCAAGGTCTATTTCCCCCAAACTCCATCTGTGTTCACATTTGGGCATACTGAGTATTCATGCCAACTTTGATCCAGATCCGTCATTGTTAGAATCCACAGTGCTGTCTGGATGTAGGTGAACTACAATTCCCAATTCTGCTTTGAACTGGATTATCTGAATCCACACTGCCAGATAATCCACTTCAATGTGGATTTTATGCAGCTGTGTGGACACAGGGCCCTTCCACACAGCCATATAACCCAGAATATCAAGGCAGGTCATCCACATCTGCTTTGAACTGGATTATCTCAATCCACACTGCCAGATAATCCACTTCAAAATCCCACGTTTTCCGCTTTAAAATTTCCCCCTCTAGAGCAGTGGTTCCCAACCTTTTTTTGGCCACGCCACACCTAAGCATCTCCAAAATCCTGACCCCCACCCCATGACATATAATTCTTATTTTTCAAAAAGTAAAGTTGCATTGTTTTAGCTGATATTTTAATTGTAAGCATTTTCTTTTGTTTTAATTGTCTTTGGGCTTGTCCCTTGTAAGCCACCCCAAGTCCTAATGGGGAGATGGTTGCGAGGTATAAAAATAAAGTTGTTGTTGTTATTATTATTATTGTGAGTATTATTACAACATTATTTAAAAGAATAAATTCAGAGGCTTATTATACTCACATATATAGACAAGGTCTATTTTCCCCAAACTCCATCTGTGTTCATATTTGGGCATATGGAATATTCATGCCAAGTTTGGTCCAAATCCATTATTGTTTGAGTCCACAGTGCTCTCTGGATAAAGGTGAACTACAAATCCCAAACTGAAAGTCAATGCCCACCAAACCCTTCTAGTGTTTTTTGTTGGTCATGGAAGTCCTGTGTACCATGTTTGGTTTAGTTCCATCATTGGTGGAGGACAGAATGCTCTTTGCGAGTGAACTACAACTCCCAAATGACAAAATCAATTTTTTTGACTGATGGTCCCTCCTTGGGTTAGTATCTGACAGCTGTTGAGCAAGACCTCCGTGTGTGTCTTTCTACCATTCCTGCCAAGATATCCATGTTGTGTTCATCGAAACAGGCCCAGGTTTCACACTGAGTGTATAAATACTGTGTTAGAGTGTCATTTTGTGTCATTTTGGTTGGTGGTGTGCCCCAGGATTTTTTAAATGTGAAAAGTGTGCCTCGGCTCAAAAAGGTTGAGAAACACTGCAGTAAGGAGTCTAAACGGACTCAAGGGCGGCTTAGTGTTTATGTTTTGAATACTTATAAAGTCAATGACAAAGTCTTTAACAAGTGGCGTCTCTCCAGCTTCACATACCTTAAATTGGTGCACCTCCTTTGAGGCTTTCGGATCCTTCAAGTCCGTGAGTCCACTCGTTAAAGACTTTGTCATTGTCTCTGTCCCTCCATGCACTGCTTCAGTGTGGTAATGTCGCACACCAGCGTAGAAACCTGAGCCCTTAGAATCCAAACACACAACTTCAGCTGGAGAAAATAGTCTTTTGTTGAAGAAAAATAGCAAGCAAATAAGCAATAGAAGATATATCAAAGCAATGAGAGTTTAATCAATAATCTAAGGAAATGTTCCAAATACCATAGGCTGAGTAAAGCTGTAAAGTTCCTTATAAATCCAAGCAGGCTAGTTTCAGTAATGAATAAGTCCAAAAGATGTCCAAGGAAGATCAGAGTCCAGACTTGAGTACTTGAGCTCAAAAACACATGAGACCAGGAACATAGGCTAAATGCGAGAGGAGAAATTCATGTAGCTTAAATGCAAAAGTTGTCCTGAATCTGAAGATTCAAACTGCAAGGCATGGCTATATTAGAAACTAGATTTCTCTCACTCCCCTCCCAGACTCCTGGAAAATGAAACCACTGCGGGAAGGATGGACCTTGAGCTGCTCATTAGCACATTCCTTCTTGCTATCCAAAATTGCACAGGCAGGTGCGTTATCTATCTGATTCCCAGCCTCCCTAACAGCGTTTCCCAAACACTGTCTCTGGAAGGCAAATGCAAAAGTTTCATCTCTCTCATGAACTGTGGCTGCCCCAATCCCTTGCACAGTAGATCCCAGAATCCCTACTGAGGACACAGGCCCAACAGGTAACGCTTTCCACATAGCACAGGGGAAGCATCGCTCAAACCGGGTAGAAGTGTGCTGGTTCCATTGGAGCCAGTCCAATATGGGAAGGCTCCTGTGTTTGGAGGGAATCATCCAAGGATGCTTTCACCCTGATTGGGGATGGAGCCTGTGCCAGAAGTCACATGACATCTTGTGATGGCAGGTGTGGGGCTACATCCGGAAAGCAGACTGGAAACATCCTAGATTGCTTGATTTGGTAAGTGGTATGAAGTCTAGAATTCAATGCTTTGGTATGGCAATGCTTCCCCATCACACAGGGAAAGCATCGCTCAAACCGGGCAGAAGTGTGCTGGCTCCATTGGAGCCAGTCCAACATGGGAAGGCTCCCGTGTTTGGAGGGAGGCATCCAAGGATGCTTCACGGGTGGGGATGGAGCCTCTGCCCCAGGTGGGGATGGAGCCTCTGCCAGAAGTCACATGGCATTGTGTGATGGCAGGTGTTTGGGGCAAGGATCCATTCTCAAAGCAGATTGGAAACCTCCTAGAATGCTTGATTTGGTATGTGGGATGCGGTCTAGAGTTCAATGCTTTGGTGTGGCAATGCTTCCCCATCACACAGGGAAAGCATCGCTCAAACCGGGCAGAAGTGTGCTGGCTCCATTGGAGCCAGTCCAACATGGGAAGGCCCCCGTGTTTGGAGGGAAGCATCCAAGGATGCTTCCACCCCGGGTGGGGATGGAGCCTCTGCCAGAAGTCACATGGCATTGTGTGATGGCAGGTGTGGGGCTCCATTCTCAAAGCAGATTGGAAACCTCCTAGAATGCTTGATTTGGTATGTGGGATGTGGCCTAGAGTTCAATGCTTTGGTGTGGCAATGCTTCCCCCATCACACAGGGGAAGCATCACTCAAACCAGGCAGAAGTGTGCTGGCTCCATTGGAGCCAACCCAACATGAGAAGGCTTCTGTGTTGTGTTTCACCCCAGTTGTGGATGGAGCCTCTGCCAGAAGTCACATGACGTTGTGTGATGGCAGGTGTGGGGCTCCATCTCCAGAGCAGACTGGAAGCATCCTAGAATGCTTGAGTTGGCAAGTGGGATGAGGTCCTAGGAGTTTGATGTAAATCAGAAGTTTGTAACTCGGGGCCTGCCTGTGTATTCTATCGCAGGGCATATAATTATTCTCTGGCAAGGAAATGCAAGGCTACAAGAACGCTAAAACATTTACATCCTTCTCCCACTCCTTGCTTAAACCCCCCAAATTTGGAAAAGGAACAGAGACACTGGAAACAGTGGCCTCAGTCTGATTGGTTTTTCACAATTAGAGTATATCAATTGAATTAACCTGATTCAATGGGTCTGCTTTAATTGGAAGTCATAAGAGTGCTCTATCTAGGAATTGCACAGAGCTGGAATGGGGCTGGGGTGACTGTGATAGCAAATATTCTTTCCTCTGTTGGTTTGGGACAGTTTTCCGGAATGCAAAAGGTAAAATGTTGCAGGAGAGTGGTGAAGAAGATGAAGAGCTCTGTTTTAGCCAACGGTTCTCCAGCGCAAGCTCGACGACCTAAAGGAAGAAGAGGTTACATGTTGTTTTTAGGAGAACAGAAAGAACAATACTAGGAAATATAGCCACAAATCTCTGTCTCACCTTTATTTCACACACAAAAAATGCATTGCTTTTTACAGTCATGGGCAGACACAAGTAGACTAACATCACTTGGATCCTACAAAATCTGGGCCAAGTTGGTTAGGTGAGTATCTCAGCAAACATGAGCCCATGTGGCCCATGGAGGTGAGCAGAAAATGTAAATTAGCTCAGTTACATGGAAGTAAACAGCTAGATTGACCCATTCAAAAATAGGGTTTACATTAATATTGGCTTTACCAATCCTATTTACTTCACGGGTTTACCTTTTTGGGAACTAAAAATTAGATTTGGTTTAGGATCCCAGATAAGAATGGACATTATACAAACATATGAGTGATAGGACAAGTCTGTGTACCCCTTTCCTCTCCTTTACTTCTAGGAAGATAGCTAGATGTGTTTTTAATATAAGAATTTACAACTTTGGTCCCTTCTGCACTGCTATATAATCCAGATTTTTGAAGCAAATAATCCTCATTTTCCACTTTGGACTGGATTAAATGAGTCTACACTGCTATATCAAGCTAAAAATATGTAATCTGGATTTTATATGGCAGTGTAGAAGGGGGCCTTTCTGTCTTCGAGGTAACTCAGTTCTTTTCTACACAGCTGTATAAAATCCCAATTATGTGCTTTGAATTGGATTATATGGCAGTGTAGACACAGATAATCTGGTTCAAAGCAGATAATGTGGGTTATCTGCTTTGATAATCTGGATTATATAGCCGGGACTCAGAAAGGCCATTCCAGATATCCCACCTTTTTGAGACTCAATATTACTGCTTTTACGCTTCCTCATTGCATCTCAACCACCTGTCTTTTGGATTTACCTGCAGAGAAAGGCAGGAAGGCTTCTCGCTTGACAAACTTCCCATTTGCATCCAGGAAGTGCTCTGGGTAAAAGTCATGGGGTTTTTCCCACATAGTTTCATCCTTCAGCACAGAAGATAAATGATAGATGACAACAGTGCCCTAATGTGGGATAGAAACAAATCAAGGTTTGAATCCTGTTGTGAATGTGATACTTCTTGTGAATGTGATACTTATATAGTTAGTAGTCATCCCCGGTGGCGCAGTGGGTTAAACCACTGAGATGCTGAACTTGTTGATCGAAGGGTCGCAGGTTCAAGTCTGGGTGAGCTCCCACTGTTAGCCCCAACTTCTGCCAATCTAGCTGTTCGAAAACATGCAAATGCGAGTAGATCAATAGGTACTGCTCCAGTGGGAAGGTAATGGCACTCCATGCAGTCATGCTGGTCACATGACTTTGGAGATGTCTACAGACAACGCCAGCTCTTCGGCTTAGAAATAGAGATGAGTACCAACCCCCAGAGTCAGACTCGACTAGACTTAATGTCAGGAGAAAACTTTAACCTTTACCTTTTGCGATGTTGCTGAACTTAATTCGTTGTTCTTTTATGCCAAATATTTTTAAATTTTGTCAACTGTCAGTAAACCACAGAAATCATTAAACAAACAAGCAAAATGTGAGCTCTTACTGATTCAGCCTGATCATAAACACTTGCATATCAGACAACCTTTTTCATTTTCTTAAAACCTGTCAAAGGATTTTATTTATTTATTTATTTATTTGATTTTACTTACTATACCGCTCTCTCTGGCGCCCAGAGCGGTTTACAGAAGTGACAATATAAAAACATAAAACATTTTAGAGAATTAAATCTCATAATTCATTTTTCAATAGATGTCCAGGTGGCATATATTCCCAATATGAGTTGTACTTAGTCTTTTAAAAAAAACTATTCACAAAATTTAGTTCTCTAGTTCACAATGAGCATGAAACTGCCTTATATGATGAATGAAATTGTGATTTTGCAACGTTGATCTCATTTATTAAAACATTTTTTCAGGGACTGTACCTTGGGAATGACAAAATTGGCAACTTCAGTATCTCTGTATGTCATATAAGGAATTGCAGTTGGTGAAATATTGGCACAACGCTGAATTTCATGGAGCACAGCATTGGTATAAGGCAGTTTTGACTGGTCCTCCATTGTGGGTGATTTTATTCGGCCAATCACCATATCAATTTCTTCTTGAACTCTTTCTGGAAATGTTAATTTATTTTGTATTATTAGGTTGTGATCCTATTCTTCATGACCTGGGTACAAATCCTATATTTTAATCACAACTCTAAAAGAAAGAATCTTGACATCTATTATTTCAGTTTTTCTGGGGGGAAATACTTTAAAATCACAAGAACAACGAAAAGGATTTTTCTCCCCTATTTTTCTGTCTTCATCCTCCACCCACAGCCTTCACGTGTTCACTCAAACTTGTCCAAAGTTATAGAAAAGGAAACCTACATGAGATAGTTCTGACGTCCTATCACAGCCACTATATTTCTCAATGAAGATGACTTACTCTGAACTTCAGGATGGAGGATCATCTTCAGAAGCCCCCAAAGTAGGGAGGCAGATGTCGTGTCAGTGCCTGCCGCAAACAGGTCAATCATAAGATGAATAAGGTTTTCTTCACTGAAACTGCTCTCTGGATTTCCTTTGGCCTGAGGGAGGTTAAACAAAGCAGCAATGCATGTGTCAGTGGCACAATGTTGCATGATGATTGCGATACAGTGGCATTGATGATAGTTCCAAGATATAAGAAAGCAAACAAAAGAAAGCAGTGCTTATGAGATGTATTTTTAAATTATATATACACATTGATTATACAGCCAGAGCTTGGAAACATTAGCATCAACACTATCACTAAATAGTAAATACTGATAACAATTAAATTGAAAAAGATGGAAATTAATTTATGATGATTGTTAGTAAGGTATCACTTTTAAATTAATAAACTCAGATTAAATGTGATCCAAAGTGGCTCCCCCCCACCCCGCCCCATCTCTGCTTGCTTACTCCTCCCCCCAGTGACAAATTAAAATCAAGTGCACCTCTGGAACCTGATAATACTTGTGGTATTACAATGATTAAAACACCGCTTTTAAATATTCCTTTGAAGCTCTGTAGACAAATATTATATCTAGCTATGGACTATGTTGTTCTATTGAAATAGTGACTGAGATCCTGCACCAAAAGATCTAGGTTTTATTTTATGACAAAAGCATTGCATAGAATAGTTTATCTAAAACTGATAAAATAGTTAATATAAAACTGATAAAATAAAACAATCACAAGCTGCTAGATAGTTTTAGACCAAAAACGGGCAATAGCGACTGCATTGTCTGTAGCTTTAAACAATTCTTCCTCTTTGCATGAGGCAGGGCATTGTGGCCAAGCATATAGATGCCGAGTTGTCCGTTCTGCTCCACAGTTGCACAAGGTGGAGGATTCTTGTAGGTAGTGCCATTTTGCAAGGTTTTCTTTTGATCTGCCAACTTCACTTCTGAGTCTGTTCAGGGACTTTCAAGTTGCCCATTATTGGTTTGTTCCTGGAGGAAGACCCCTCATTGGGGGGGGGGAAGGTCTAGTTAGAATTACCTCATTTTGCTGCCCACAGGGATATTCTTGCTTTTGCTGGAGGAATATTTAGAGGAGTGGTGGTTCCCATGAAACTTTCCCTTGATTTAAGTCAACTGGGAGAAGGCTGATAGCCATATAGTGGGTGGCTTTCACAGTGTTCAACCTTATTTCTCTCACAATTGGCAGCAACTTCCCACTGCACATTGAGGGGGTGGGAAAATGCAGCTAGCTTATAGTCTATCAACAGGTGTAGGTTTAAGACATCCTGTTATTATTCCACATGTCTCATTTACTGCTACAGTATATTCACCTGCTTTGAGTGTGCAGATTTATTCCATCTGGGGCAGGCATGCTCAGCAGTTGAGTAAGACAAGGCCAGGACTGATGTTCTTATGAATTAGTAAGTTTCTGCAGGATGTTACTGCATGCAGCTACTTTGTGCTTGGTATTCACACAGTGTGTCCTAAATGTTAGCATTTGATCTAAGGTGACGCCAAGATATTTAGGGTGGGAACAGTGTTCAAGCTCTTGGCCTTCCCAGGTAATCTTCAGCTTTCTGTTGGTTTCATGATTACAGAGATGGAAAGCACACATTTGTGTCTTGGCAGGGTTAGGTTTCAGGTAGTTATCTTTGTAGCAGCTCTGTAGGTGTACAAGGTATGCAGGTAATGGGACCTATGGTGCAATAATGGTCTTTGAACCGTAATAAAATGTTGTTGTTGTTGTTGCTGTTGTTATAGTAGCTGAAGAAATCTTTTAAGTAGTTGGAGGAGGCAAAGAATGATTTACCCCAAGACAACATTCTTGCACCGACCTTGTTTAACATCTTTACTAACAATCAGCCACAACTACCACTCTCAAAGAGCTTTTTATATGCTGATGACCTTGGCCTAACAACACAAGCAAAAGACATTTGAAAACAAACTTACTAATGCCCTGGAGGAATATCTAGGTAGAATGGAGAGCTAGGAACTCCATTTCCATAACCACATATCCCAATGACATACCCACAAACCCACCTTAAAAGCCAGGTAGTCATGCCAGCACAAGGATTTGGGGGGCATTGGATAGTGGGGTGGTGATGCAACAGGCACTTGCAGCAGGGCCACAGGGATCCCTGTCACTGCTTGGCACATGGCACTTTTCTGGCAAGAAGGGACTGGACACATCATTGCTAATGCTATAGTTTAGCTTGCGCCCATTTAGGAGCTATGTAACAAATACGGGCTGAGCATCCCTTATTCTGGAATTCCAGAATCCAGTATATTTCAAAATCCAAAATGGTCTGCTGAGATAGTGACACCTTTGATTTCCGATGGTGCAACATACACAATGTTTCATACACAAAATATTTTTTTTAAAATCAGATAAAATTGTTTATTGACTAGATCACATCAAATACAATTGAATTCTGTATTTAGACTTTGGTTCCATCTCTTAGACACCTCATTATGTACATATATGCAAATATAGGTATTCCAAAATAAAATCTAAAATCCAAAACACTTTCAGTCCCAAGCATTTAGGATATGGGATATTCATGCTGTATATAAAATCAATGCATATGTATATTTCAGAACTCACCAATGCTTATCATTTTTTCCATAAATCTAAACCATAACATTCTACTATTTAAGCACTCAAAGAGATCCATTCAGGACCCTCCATTAAGAAGTCAACCAAGTTGTTGCGTGAAAAGGGAGTCATTATAAGATTGTTTCTGGTGTGAAAAAACACACATTTTCAATGCAACAATGCCTGGAGTGAAATGAAGACTGAATGAGGCATAAGTGGGAATGATTCATTGCTATGACAATATAGCACTACAGTGTGATAATGGCCATACTCTTTCAGTAGCTGAGGAAAAAGCACCAAACCCTCAGTAAATCTTGCTAAGAAACCTCTGTGATAGCTTCATCTTATAGTTACTATATCCTGGGAAATACAGCACACAACAAACACCATAATTGTGACTTGCTAACACAACGTAGTTGTTGTTCTAGAAACATTACACGGAACAGCAAAAATTATTTAATCAATAATCAGTTTTTTAAAAATGGTAAATAAATTCAGAAAACTTGTTTGCACAAATAATTTTCTACCTTTTCTATCTCCTCCAAAAAGGCATCAATTAGGTCTCTGGGAAAAGCGGGATCTCTGGTTTTCTTATGTTCATCCACTATATTTTTTAAGACAGCAGTGAAACCATCATAACTTTTCTTGATTTTCTGATGAGGTCCAGGGAGATACGAGAACCATGATCTTGCAAACACAATCTGGTGTCACAGAAGGGAAAGAAACAAATGACTGTCTTTTAGAATAGAACAATAGCATTTCTCCAAATAGTTCACTTGAAATTCAGTTGCTTTGTAACGGAAAGTTCTCAACTACTTTCTTCTTCACATTCCTATAGGGAATGTCTTTAAAAAATATTGTCTCCTTTCTAACTGCTTTTTGATCACCACTCCTTGTTTTTGAAATTGTTTGTTTGTTTTTTGCCTCTGGATAGAGAAGCCCACTGGTGGGATTCATTGCCCATTTATTGTAACTACGGTAGTAGGAAATTTAGGTACCGTTTTATGCTGAGAGGCTAATTTAACTAATTTACGATGCCACAAAACCTTCCAGCAGTGTGCAGAGGAATGAGGAAGTACTCCATCAAAGGACTCGATGTCACAAGAGGACGTGAAGTGGCAGCTCGATGTCACAAGAGGACGTGAAGTGGCAGCTCCCCCCATGGCTGGAATCGGGCATACCCTCATGAAGCCAGAAAAACTGGCATGTTAAATTGCTTCTGTGTCTGTCTATATATGTTGTATGTCTAAATGGCATTGAATGTTTGCCAGGTATATGTGCATTGTAATCCGCCCCAAGTCCCTTTTGTGCTGAGAAGGGCAGAATATAAATACTCTAAGTAAGTAAGTAAATAAATAAGTAAATAATACTGTAAGCATATATAGGAAGCAGGGGTCTGCATTTCTGTCCATTTCACTACCTCCTTGCTTTACTTTCTCAGGTGCCAAGTGCATTTTAATTCATGAAATAATTCATGGCCTACCTTTCTATCTGTTCTGTTTTTCAAGACAACACACAACATAAACATCAATGTAGGCCATTCAAAATAGAGAAATGCTTTATAAGAACAACACATCTTCATATGCCACCGCTTCAGAAACCTAAATTCTTTTAAAATAAAGGTAGGTGTTAGCTGATTCTGAAGGTTGGTAGGAGACTATGTCAGGCAGACCTTCTTGGTGAGAGTGTCTGGTAAGTGGGAAAAGGGGACCAGAAAGTCATCTCCCACTTGAAATATTTTGCACAAATTGACAAGAAGAAGTGGAATATGGATTTGGCATTTACATGCTTCTAATAAATCTTTAAACTCTAAAATTTAAAAATCTGTTAAATATGAAATGTGATAAGGTGCATTTGTTGATCTGTGTTCAATTGTCTGATTGTCTTTGTTGTTTGTGTAAATGTAAATTAGGTTTTATCTTTTGGTTTATGTTATTTTGTATTGTTATACGGCATTGAATGTTTGCCTCTCTATATGTTGTAAGCTGTCCTGAGTCCCCACTGGGGAAATAGGGCGGGATAGAAATAAAGTCTTATTCATTCATGTATTCACTTATTTGCACTGAAAACCCAGATGTCTGCTGGCTTTAATCCCTAGTCAAACTCAGGAAGATACCTCAGGCATCATCCTCGTTAGATCTTTCAGTATTTCTTCTGTCCAGTGTATCAGCTTCAGGAAGGTTTCATCATGGTATTCAAAGCGATCGCCGAATGCTAATGTGCTAATAATATTACCAGTTGCCTTAAAGATTGCAATTTTGGGGTCAAAAGGAGAGCCTGTAGGAGAACCAAGAACAACAATGTATTAGAATTGTATCATCACCATTACATTGCTGCTTTTTATATTGTTTTATATTGTTGTCTTTTAGATATTGTTTTATGTATGTGAATGAGAATGACCTTTGGTCTGGGCATTAATAAAATGGAATACTCAGATAAAAGATTGGACAACATTAAACAGAGAAAAACCTGTTAACTCTAGAAGGATTTGATTTAAGAATTGGTTGGCACATCTACTTATGGTATGGGAAGACAAAAATCAGGGGGAAATCAGAAATCATTTTATCCAATTGGCATTAATCAAAATTTGAGAAATACATAAAAATAGACCTTACTCCAAAACCCCACTATGGATCTCGCCCTTAGAGGCAGGACAGAGAAGATTGTTAGGATGGGAGAAATGGCCCACCTACAAAGAAACTTTGAAGAAGCAAAACCATAACTATTTAATGAAAACACAAGAAGAGATAAATCAGAAGGTCTCTTGATTCCAATATAGACAATTGAAAGGATACTATAATAAAGATAAAATAATAGGATTTATAGATAAAGAAACTTTCTGGGATAAAATCATGAGTACAGAGAAGAAAATAATCTCCAAAATCAACAAGGAACTATTAGAATGGGCTATAGAACAAGAACAAATTAAAGAATGTATGGTCAGATGGGCCTCCAATATAGGGTGGACAATACATTAGAGAGGAATGGGAAGGTATATGGAATCATAAAATGAAATGTATTGTTGAAGGCTTTCATGGCCGGAATCACTGGGTTGTTGTAGGTTTCTCGGGCTGTATGGCCATGTTCTAGAAGCATTTTCTCCTGATGTTTCGCCTGCAAGAGATGCAGGTGAGATGTCAGGAGAAAATGCTTCTAGAACATGGCCATACAGCCCGAGAAACCTACAACAACCCATATTTGAAATTTACTTACACATACAACCTCAAAGGAAATTGGTATAAAATGATGTACTAATGGTATATTACTCCACAGAAATTGGGGAAGATATATAAGAATATACAGAACAAAGGTTGAAAATGTGAGAAACAAGAAGGCACATTCTACCATATGTTGTGGACACGTGAAGAAGTTAAAAAATACTGGAAAGAAATTCAAGAAACATCCCAGAAAATACTTAAAATAAATATTCCAATGAAACCATAATATTTTTATTGGGGATACTCGACATGGAGATGGATACGAACAAAGACATTCTTTTTCATTATCTAGCAATGACATCAAGGATACTATATGCAAGAAGATGGAAGACCCAAGAAAAGAATGAATTGGTAAAAAGGAAGATGAGAATATAAAAACTTTGACCCAGACATAAGTAGAGACTGCTCTGGAAACAGAAAGAGTGAAAGGAGGAAGCACATAAAATAAGTTACAAAGGGACTATTTTGCTTCGATGGGGAAGACTGGAAGCCTACAAACTTTCCCCCTTTCTCTCTCCCTTTCCCCCTTGACCCCCTTTTCTTCATTATTCTTTTTTGTTATATAACTATCCCCCTTTTATTTTGTTATTCTTCTCCCATTTTCATCCTTAATCTATACTTCCCAACCTTAACTTTCCCTACCTCCATTTTAGATTCTTTTTTACTATAAAATTTCAATATTTTTTTAAAAATAAAATGGAATACTCTATTATACTTCTGCTAATTAAAAATGACAATTAACAACAACAGCAAATAAGTGGTTTGAATGTGGGAAACAAGAAACAGATGTGATGGAATAAATGGAAACTTGATATGTGATATATTCATATCACTAAAATAATTCTGTCTTTGTCAAAGATTCAACCCAAGCAGGAAGCAGTAGGTGGAAGCCATGTGATCAACACTTTCCCCCATGGGATCAGCTTCCTCTTGAGCTGGGTGATGTGGGGCATAGAACAACGGGTTTCCCACCCACCCCCAATGATGAGTGCTGGATTCACTATGCCACATGGCAATTCTGGCGGCCCATGTGACAAAACTCATCCTGAGCATCCCACATTCAATATACACATTGGAGGGAAAGATAGGCCACTATACTAAAGAAGATAGACAAATCTATAGATTGTTAAATTGTAGTTAGATCAAATATACTGTATGGATCAATAGAAATGACATAATGTTGACCTATCAGCTAACCAATGATTTCATTTGACTACTGTAGTTGGGATAAACAATAGTACTTAGGCCAATGTCTCAGTATTACTTAGTTTGCTTGTTATCAAGACATTTTCACATACCTTGTATCTTTAAAGCAGAATGGACTGGAATAAGAAACATAATTATTTCCCCTTAATTCCAAGCATAACACTATTATTATCCCCAGCCTTTCCCTGATCCTCAAGAATGAGACATACCTTCTTTAGATTTCAGCTCAGAGCACAAATACCAAGCTTCTTCACACACTTTCTTCTCAAGTGTTTTCTTCCCCATCCCAAAGTTTTTAAGGGCAGAAACACAAAATCTCTTTTGCTCCTTCCAACCACTGTGCGAAGTTGCCAAAAGGATGCCTAAATTATATTTTTAAAAGTCTTAACAATTCATTATTCAGCTCTTAATTCCTCTCACAAATAATTAGAAAGTTACATTTAAAAATACAGTAATTAGTTTCTCTCTTAAAAAGCAATGATTTAAAATTGGTTGAAACTTGCATATTACAGCCATAAAATATGCATAGCCCTCATAAAAACAGTTTAGTCCCACCAATACATTCTTAGGCAGCCAAGTGCAATTCCTTAAGAACTGGTATCTGAATGGAATTCCAGTGATTAGTTTTGCTGTATTGTTGAAGGCTTTCATGACCAGAATCACTGGGTTGTTGTATGTTTTTTGGGCTGTATGGCCATGTTCTAGAACAGGGCTGTCCAACAGGCGGCCCGGGGCCCGTATGCGCCCCCCCAGCCCCTTCCCTACGGCCCCCTAAGCTTTTTAATAAAAAATAAATAATGAAAAATAAAATAAAAAAATAAAAAAAAATACCTACTTCCGGGTTCGGAGCAAGTATCGCGAGAATACGCGATCCACATGGGATTTCGCTGTCAAGCGAGATCACGCCGGCATTGACAGCGAAATCCTGTGTGGATTGCGTATTCTCGCGATACTCTTCGGCTACTCTACTACTGGATCGCTGAGGCCCACAGACGCGATTAGGACCTTCTTCAACTCAGTCGGTCGTCGCCTCTCTCGTCGTCCAGGTACTCCTGGATCCTGCACGTTTGGAAAAGGTAGGCCGAAGCAGGGGGCTCCTCATTCCCTCCCCCCATCTCCCCTCATGTATTAAATATAAAATTAAATATATTTAAAGATGAAATAAGGGGAGATGGGAGGATGGAATTAAATATATTTAATATTAAATAAAAATAAGGGGAGAGGGGAGGATGGAATTAAATATATTTAATATTAAATAAAAATAAGGGGAGAGGGGAGGATGGAATTAAATATATTTAATATTAAATAAAAATAAGGGGAGAGGGGAGGATGGAATTAAATATATTTAATATTAAATTAAAATAAGGGGAGAGGGGAAAGGGCGCCGGGGGAGAGGGCGGAGCAGGGGAAGACCCTACGGCCCCCCAGGTCATCAGTGACCGGAATTCAGGCCCCTGGGCCGGTAGAAGTTGGACAGCCCTGTTCTAGAAGCATTCTCTCCTGACGTTTTGCCTGCATCTATGGCAGGCAACCTCAGAGGTTGTGAGGTCAACAGAAGATGCCTGACTCTGAGGATGCCTGTCACAGATGCAGACAAAATGTCAGGAGAGGATGCTTCTGGAAAATAGTCATACAGCCCGAAAAACTTACAATAACCCAGTTTTGCACTTGTTTTCCTTCAGGAAGAAAGCAGGAGCAAATAAGGTGTTGAGTAGTTCTACTTTTTCTCTGTCCCCTATTGGCAACCCAACATCTTCACCATGTACCCCATCATTTCCTTATTTTTCCTTAACCAAAAAGTTATTTTAATTGTTTTTAAGCAAGTTTCTTCAGCAAGGTTGAACTCGTTCTGCACATTTTGACTTTTTCCTTACATGTGCTGGCTATTCATTCCAATTCCTCGTGATTTTTCCCTTTCTTCATCTTGAAACATATCATTTTTAAATCTTAGCTCAGTTTAAAGTTCTTGAGACACCCATCTTGGCTTCTTTACAACATTGGTTTGTGGCAAATCTGGCAGGGCCTGGCAGGGGGTGAGGGGAACCTGTTGCCTCACGCTCCACACAGGGGCGGTCCTACAAGATAGGCCAAGTAGGCGGCCGCCTAGGGCGCCATCTGGGAAGGGGGTGCCATCCTGGCCCTGCCGATGTTCCTCAGACAGTGCTGCAGCTGCCTGCTTTTTGACCCCGACCTTGTGCACTCCGACACCGCTTCTGGGCACGCGCGGAGGTTTTCACGCAGGCGCAGTTGCTCTGGAGCTGAAGTTGAGCGCAGGAGCAACTGCACATGCGCGAAAACCTCCGCGCATGCCCAGTAGCTCCCTTGCGCAGAAGCCTGTAAGCAAAGCACTCCCTATTGGGCAGGCAGGGAGTGCTTCCCTTCTCCCTGTGTCTCTCCGGCGCGGCTGCGTTTGCAGGAAGGAGAAAAGAATCAGTGAAGGAAGTTTAAGTGAAGGAATGAATGAAGGGCTTTCCTCCTCCTCTGTGACCTCTTCTCTCCCTCCTTCCTTTCTTCGGCTCTATTTCTGTCTAGACCTGAGGGGCCTGAGGCTATGAGGAGTTGTGGGAGTTGGAGGCCAAAACACCTAGAGGGAGGGAGGGAGGGAGGGCCCAAGTTTGCCCAGGCCGCGCTGCCTGTATTCGACCTCATTTGAACATTTTGGCTGTTTTTCTATTTACATTTACATTGGGATCCTAATTTTGGACATATGGGAGACTCCTATGAATTATGAGTCGGGTGATAGGTAATATATTCTGATTTTGATGCATTTACATTGCATTTCTTGTTGATTATTATACAGTTCTGCTTAATATTGTCATACAATATAATACAAATACAATATAACAATAGAATGATGATATATTTTATATTACATGTAATATTACAAACAATATTGCAGTATAGTGGTATTGTACTAAATAGTAATATATAATATTTTATTTTACTTTATTTTGGGTTATTTGAGTTTTATAGGAGAAATGAAAATATTTAGTAGAGGATAATTTTATTTAAATAAATAATGTTATTATTTTATAATAATAATATAATAGAATGTTATATTATATTATAATGTCAATATATTATAATATAATTATATTGTAATGTAGTATAATATAATTATGATATAATATAGTATGAGTATGGTATAATATATTGTATATACATTGATACAATATAATACTACTAATGGTATTGTGATATTATAATTGTATATTTGATTTACATGGGGGGCGGCAAAATAATGTTTTTTGGGGGGGCACCAAAATAATGTTTGCCTACCATTTAAAATTACCTTAGACCGCCCCTGGCTCCACATTGCCAGGCTTCCTGATTCCATTAGGAATTTGGGGGTGGGGGGGGTGGGGGGTGGAGTATCCACTGCCTGGCTTTTCCCCATTGATCCCTATGCAACACAGGAAGCCTTGTATGTTGCCGTGGCAGCAGCATATGCCGGTTCCTCTCCATTTGTGCCACGGAGTCCCACCGGAAGTAGCTCTAAATCGTGGGATGGGAGCCGGTAGGCTCCATGGGGCAAAATGAGAGGAACCAGTGTATGCCGCTGATTTTAGCCCATCTGATGAGGTCGTTAGACACCTCAATTTCCCCCCACATTGAAACTGTTTGAAATTGTGCTTTCAATGTCTCCCTTTTAAGAAACATTTAACTATCATGACCTTTCTTCACTTGTAGCATTCCTTACCCAGTATTTCCCTAAGTTTGCTGAAACATCATCATCACCATCATGTATACCCCACTTTATCACTCCTGAAGGACACTCAAAGTGGTTTAACATAAAAACATTAGCATACAATTTTAAATATACAAATATGTAAACATTAAAACAGAATTAAATACAACTGTTATGGTATCCTTGAAATGACTGGCTTGACACTGAAGGAGCTGGGGATGGTGACAGCCAACAGGGAGCTCTGGCGTGGACTGGCCCATGCGGTCATGCAGAGTTGGAAGCGACTGGACGAATAAACAACAACAATGTTAAAAACCATGGTTAAAAACCATTAAAACATATTCAAAGTTAAAAACCACAAATCAGTCTTCTTAAAGTCTAAAACAGTGGTTTTCAACCTGTGGGTTCCCAGATGTTCTGGCCTTCAACACTCAGAAACTCTAAGAGCTGGTAAACTGGCTGAGATTTCTGGGAGTTGTAGGCCAAAACATCTGGGGATCCAAAGGTTGAGAACCACTGGTCTAGAATGTGTGTCTGGCATCCTTGACTTCTGTTGAAGCATGTAAAAACCAGTTAGTGAGTGTGTTAACTGAAAAATGCAACGCACAAAGCTAGCTGAGCCTGGGAGTTTTGGTAACAGTTACATGTTTAAGTTTTCTGTGCAGGAGCTTGCCAAGACAGTGCTTCTTGGCTGCTGGAAGAAGATCCTTCACATGGACACCGAAGGGCCATTTGAATAGAGGACATTTTGTGAGTCAATGCATTTGTTCACATGACTGTATATATGTTACTTTGCATAACAAAGTAAACACCCTTTGCTGATTATCTGCATGGCATATATTTTATCTAGCAAGACAGTGTGTGGATGCTTCTGGAACATGGCCATATATCCCGGAAAACTCACAACTATTCTAGTTCTCTTGCTCTCAAAAAAACAAAAGAACTGGGAAGTTTCAGTACTTCAAGGGTGCCCCGGACAAATCACTTACCTTCATACTTCTTAGTACGGCCTACTAAAAATAATAGTGGGAGTGCCGGTCTCTCAATGAAGTTCTCAGCTTTGGATCCCAGTGCCTCCTTTGTTAACTTGAACCCATTTATTATAACAAAGTTTTGCCAGCCCGCCTGGACTAAGAAGATTGGCCCAAATATTTTCGCCACCTGCAATATATAAGAAAACAAGTGAGTAGGGAGAGTCTAGAATTAAGAAGAAATTTTAAAGCAAAGACAGAATCCCCATGGACAAAATATATAACACAAAATCTAAATAAATACCAGCCCTGAAGTCCTTTTAGGAGGACTAACTTGCCAACATTGAATGGAAAGAAAAGGCTCCAAATGGCATCCCTTTTCAATAGCGACAACTCCCTTCACTATGACTTTATCCCTGCAAAGAAATTAAACTGTTGTTATTTCTTCTGTTCCCCCTCATTAACAAATATTGTACAATAAAAGAAAAGTACATAGTGTACATTATCTGCTTATGTGTGTTTCAGGAGATCACGTGTCTCATCAGGCATTGCCTGAGCTGTTGTTCCAGTTCCCCCCTCCCTTTCCAGCAGATTTTATTTGCAAATATGCAACATATACATTTTCCTAGTAATATATGTAAATGCATTTCTTAATCTTCCCCCCTCTCTTTTATTTCAGTCTCAGTATCTTCAGTACTGTATCGTTCCTTTACACAGTTTTATATACCGTAATTTACTCCTTTTGGTCAGCATCCTGTTAGAGACAGTAAGTCCCTTTTGGGATATACACAGAGGGCAGGCCCATAGCCAGGATTTTGATTTGGGGGGTTTGATTCGGGGGGCTGAGTCTGTGAGAGAGAGGAGCTACCCTAGTATCGTTTTGTATCATTACCCCAAAATTGAGCATGTGATCAGATCATTATATAAATAAATGTAACAGTTTAAATAATGTACCAGTAAGGCCTTCTCGTGGACCACCCTGATAATTTTCGGGGGGGGGGGGGTTGAAGCCCCACAAGGCCCCCCCCCCGGCTACATGCCTGACAGAGGGCTATTTCCTTGCCCTTATGTTTCATGCAAAAAGTGTCCAGGATCTCAGTTGTCAAGGTTGGGTACAACTCTGCTGCTGGCTCTTTTTACTAGACGAAAGAGGAGCAATTGGGGAGATGAGCTAGACAATGATAATTTGGCTACTCTGGGATCCTGAGAAATTTTAAAAAGTGGATTTCATCTATTTGACAGAGAATTTTACTTTATGTCCCTTGCACCAAGCCAAGACCAACTGCTTTTCCAAAGTCTGAATCACTTTCTCTTCTTCCACCAGTAGGCGACAATGTATGGTGACCCCCTCAAGGGGTTGACCGTTGCTGGATAGAAAGAAGATGGTGGAGACAACTGAACCTGTGTTTCCTTTAATACAGGGCTGTCCAACTTCTAACCGACCAAGGGCCGGAATTCAGGTCACTGATGACCTGGGGGGCCATCCATGGTCCCGCCCCAGCCCCGGCCCCGACCCCTTCTCCTAAAGTGTCATGCTGGATTCCTCCTCCTCCTCCTCTTTCCCCCCGGCGCCACGGCGATCGGGACACCGGCTGCGCCTGGAAGGAGGAGGGGGCCCACCCCCTCGCTCCCTCCCACCCTCCCCGGCGCAGCCAGTGTCCCAATCGCCGTGGTGCCGGGGGGGAGGAGGGGGAGGAGGAGGAGGAGGAAGGGAGGATTCCTCCCTCCCCCCCGCCGCTGGGAACCGGATAGCAGCGGTGGGGTGGAGAGAGAGACGGAGGGGGCGAGGCAAGGAGGAAGAGCTGGCTCCCTTCCTTCTCCCTGCCCCCCTCCTCCTCCCCTCCCTCCCCCCCGCCGCTGCGATCTCGCGGAGAGAGGGATGGAGCGGGCGGTGCAGGGAGGAGAAGCTGTCTCCCTTCCCCCCTGCCAGGTCAGAATCCAACCCGTATTAAGGGGAACACGGGTTGGATTGGAACCTCACAGGAGCAAAGGGTGGCATCGATGCCTCCCTTAACCCCTGCGAGTTCCCAATCGGAGGAATTTCCTCCTGTTCTCCAGGCTCTCCCTCCGCTTCTGAGAGACAGCCTGGGAAATAGGAGGAAATTCCTCCGAATCAAACTTCGAGCTGCTTCCAAAGCGCGCTTTGGAATCAGCCCGGGGCCGAGTTTCCTCCTGTTTCCCAGGCCTGGGTCGGGTTATTTCTTAGCAGGAAAGGGGCCGCCCGCACGGCAGCCTTTCCCCGCTAAGATATAAGCCGACCCAAGCCTGGGTCGGGTTATATCTTAGCAGGAAAGGGGCCGCCCGCACGGCAGGCCTTTCCCCGCTAAGATATAAGCCGACCCAAGCCTGGGTCGGGTTATATCTTAGCAGGAAGGGGGCCGCCGCACGGCAGCCCTTTCCCCGCTAAGATAGAAGCCAACCCAAGCCTGGGTCGGGTTATATCTTAGCAGGAAGGGGGCCGCCCGCACGGCAGCCCTTGCCCCGCTCAGAGCTATGCCGACCCAAGCCGGGGTCGGGTTATATCTTAGCAGGAAGGGGCCGCCCGCACCACGCAGCCCTTTCCCCGCTAAGATATAAGCCGACCCAAGCCTGGGTCAGGTTTTTTCTTAGCTTGAAAGGGGGCCGCCCGCACGGCAGCCCTTTCCCCGCTTAGATTTTAGCCGAGCCAAGCCTGGGTCAGGTTATTTCTTAGCAGGAAGGGGGCCGCCCGCACGGCTAAGCCCTTTCCACGCTAAGACCGCACGGCAGCCCTTTCCCCCAAGATATGGACCCAAGCCTCGGGTTATATCTTAGCAGGAAAGGGGCCGCCCGCACGGCAGCCCTTTCCCCGCTAAGATATAAGCCTACTCAAGCCTGGGTCGAGATATATCTTAGCAGGACAGGGGCCGCCCGCACGGCAGCCCTTTCCCCGCTAAGTTATAAGCCGATGCAAGCCTGGGTCGGGTTATTTCTCAGCGGGGAAGGGGCCACCCGCACTGCAGCCCTGTCCCCGCTAAGATATAAGCCTACCCAAGCCTGGGTCGGGTTATATCTTAGCAGGAAAGGGGCCGCCCGCATGGCAGCCCTTTCCCCGCTAAGATATAAGCCGACCCAAGCCTGGGGTCGGGTTATTTCTTAGCGGGAAGGGGCCACCCGCACGGCAGCCCTTTCCCCGCTAAGATATAAGCCGACCCAAGCCTGGGTCGGGTTATATCTTAGCAGGAAAGGGGCCGTCCCCCACGGCAGCCCTTTCCCCGCTAAGATATAAGCCGACCCAAGCCTGGGTCGGGTTATATCTTAGCAGGAAAGGGGCCGCCCGCACGGCAGCCCTTTCCCCGCTAAGATATAAGCCGACCCAAGCCTGAGTCGGGTTATTTCTTAGCGGGGAAGGGGCCACCTGCACGGCAGCCCTTTCCCCGCTAAGATATGAGCCGACCCAAGCCCCCGCTAAGATATAAGCCGACCCAAGCCTGGGTCGAGTTATATCTTAGCAGGAAAGGGGCCGCCCGCATGGCAGCCCTTTCCCCGCTAAGATATAAGCCGACCCAAGCCTGGGTCAGATTATTTCTTAGCGGGAAGGGGCCACCTGCACGGCAGCCCTTTCCCCGCTAAGATATGCCGACCCAAGCCTGGGTCGGGTTATATCTTAGCAGGAAAGGGGCCGCCCGCACGGCAGCCCTTTCCCCGCTAAGATATAAGCCGACCGAAGCCTGGGTCAGGTTATTTCTTAGCGAGGAAGGGGCCGCCCGCACGGCAGCCCTTTCCCCGCTAAGATATAAGCCGACCCAAGCCTGGGTCGGGTTATTTCTTAGCGGGGAAGGGGCCACCCGCACGGCAACCCTTTCCAGGCTCCTTTCCTGCAGTTTAAAGTGCTTTTTCCTGAGTCCTCCAGCCGCCCTAGGACTTCCGGTTTCGATCTCTCTATGGTTCTGGCTGGTTTTCTCTTCCTGGACTCAAGGCCTTTCAGTTAAAGTAGGCCTCGAGCATGGAAAGGCCCCATCTGACTGTGAGTAATGTCTGGAATTTTTGATTTTGGAGGGGGTAATAGGGAGCCTTCTGAAATATTTAGAATTCTAACGAAATTTTGGGCCCAGGGGGTTCGAGAAAGAAAGTCCACTTCCGGGATTGGCCTTGCGATCCGTAAAAGCTCAAAAGTCCCATTACATACGAATCACTTACGACTTCTTTTAATTTCCGTTACTTTTTTCTCATGCCTAATGACTAGACTTAATGTTAGGGGAAACTTTTATCTTTACCTTTAAGACTTAACTTTATCTGTCGCTTCCCAAGCCTTAGCTAATGCTATAATCTATAACACACATTGATTTCAGAAGTGATTGAGCCACTACTTACTTGTAAGAAAGATTCACTTGGATTTTTTCTATTAAACCAGAGGATGTTTCCAATGAAAGGAAGAGGGGTAGGTCCTGGTGGGCAGCGATTACATTTCTTTTTCCGCTTCATGTAATCCAGCAGCAGGGCCAAGGCAAATAGTATGAGACAAATAGACATTGTTGTCAGATTCTTCCAACATGTTGAGACTTCAGTCCAAAGCCAAGAGACAGAAGCTGGGATCTCAAGCATTGGAGTAAACATTGTCCTTCCACTTTACTTTCCTCACTACTACTTCTGCTGCACTTGTTTTAGCCTTTAGTGCCTTTTTATACTCCCATTTCTTCTTGTTTCTACTTCAGGTTATTGCTGTAATGTTTGGCCATTCTAAATATGGGCGTCTCAGAAGTGTGCCAATGCATTAATACTGTACATGATGCCCACTGTAAATAAGAGAACTTATGGGTGTGACCATTCTTGGTACTTGGATTAAGATTTAATCCCAATTGGGAGGTGGCATAGGTGGCCACATACGTTTGTAATGTACTATGTACAATGTAGGCCACATTGTGAAAGGAGAAAGTACTTACTTTCGTCATTTTCTGTTGCCATAGTGCTGGCTAAGGAGTTTGAAAGAGCTCTTATCCATCATTTGGCTCTTCTACCAATGGCAGCAAAGCAGAGACAGCTGAACGCACTTGGTGGAGTAGGTGGCTGCTGAGAGCGCCAGATCCACAGGGGCGCGCCGCCACCAGCTGGAAACTCCGCCTCCACGCCTGCACATTTGGGTGTGTGGACGGGCTCCTCTCGTGGCGACTGAGAAGAGGTGAGAGATTCCATTGTTGCTGGAGTTCAGGATGCTCTTTGATTGCGGGTTAACTAGAAATCTCAGCAACTACAACTCCTAAATATGCTCTCTGGATGTAGGTGTATTACGTATTATTATTGTATTTATTTATACCCTGCTTTATCTCCCCAAAGGGGATGCAAAGTGGCTATATATCTATTATTATTATTATTATTATTGCCCTGCTTTATCTCTCTAAAGGGCACTCGAAGCATCGATGCATCTATTTTTATATATTATTATATTATCGTCGTATTGTTGTATTTATTTATTCCCTACTCTATTTCCCCCAAAAGGGTGCTCAAAGCGGCTATGTATTATTATTATTATTATTATTATTACTATACACAAAGAGAACAGGAATAGAGCAGGGAAAAGGGTGAGAAGGAAGGAAGATATATAAGGTCCTTCTCAAAAAATTTAGCATATAGTGCTAAAGTTTATTATTTTCCATAATGTAATGATAAAAATTAAACTTTTATATATTTTCAATTCATTGCACACCAACTGAAATATTTCAGGTCTTTTTTTGTTTTAAGACTGATGATTTTGGCATACATATCTCAAAAAATTAGCATATTCCATCTGACCAAATATGCTAATTTTTTGAGACAGTATTTTTGGGTTTTCAGGATCTGTATGCCAAAATCATCAGTACAAAACAAGACAAGACCTGAAATATTTCAGTTGGTGTGCAATATATGAAAGTTTAATTGTTATCATTACATTATGGAAAGCAATGAACTTTAGCACTATATGCTAATTTTTTGAGAAGGGCCTGTATACTCTGGAACATGCAACATATAATTGTCCTTCTTTAAGGGCCTCTTTCAAATCTAGGATACTGTATGTAAGTATGTGGGAATCATATCTATCTATGTCTATGGCTGGATGGCTCTTAGTCAGGAGGGCTTTGATTATGTTTTCTGGTAAAGGGAGTTGGACTGAATAGTTTTAAGTATTTTCTGTTGGTCATGGGGGTTTTGTGTAGGAAGGTTGACCCAATTCTGTCGTTGGTGGAGTTCAGAATGCTCTTTGATTGTAGGTGAACTATAAATCCCAGTAACTACAACCCCCAAATCTCAAGGTCTATTTCCCCCAAACTTCACCAGTGTTCATATTTGGGCATATTCAGTATTTTTGCCAAGTTTGGTCCTGATCCAACATTGTTTGAGTCCACAGTGCTCTCTGGATGTTGGTGAACTACAACCCCATAATTCAAGGTCAATGCCCACCAAACCCTTCCAGTGTTTTCTGTTGGTCATGGGAGTCCTGTGTGCCACGTTTGGTTTAGTTCCATCATTGGTGGACTTGAGAATGCTCTTTGATTGCAGGTGAACTATAACTCCGAGCAACTACAACTCCCAAATGACAAAATCAATTTTTTGAGTGATGGTTACTCCGTGGGTTTGTAGGTGTCTTGTGGCCAAATTGGCAGCAATTTGTCCAGTGGTTTTTGAGTTATGTTAATTTCACAAATGAACAGGAGGAGGGTTTTTTTATGATAAAGAAAATGGTGAGGGATGACGGCCAGGGCTAAATCTTTAGAGTGTGATGGCAAATAATCTCAAAGAATACTGAGTACTACTGAGTAACATTGATCAATTTAACAGTGTGATGAAGGTAGGGAAACATTTCAAAACAGAGCTCTACTTTGCCAAACACTTCCCTTCTTCAATGTGATGAAGTCCTTGGAGAAGAGAGAAGGACATCCCCCTCCTTCCCCCCTCCTTTCTTCTAGTTGCAGGAATACCTTTGCTGACATCAGGAAAGGGGACCCAAGCTGGCATTATGAAAGGCACCAACCTACCCATGTTAATTTCATGTAGACAACACTGATTCTTTTCATGCGCAGCAATGTTATTGGCCAAAAAGTGAATCAAGGACAGAGGATTCTTAATCAGGAATGTCCTGAGTGCCTTCAATCATATGCAAAATATTTTTCTGCACAGTTGAATCATCGTATGCTACTTCCATATACATAATTAAAATGTGATCTTTGTATGATTAGTGGCAGAGAATATAATGTATCCCTTTATTGAAGAAGACAGAGGGATGGGAAGGTGTGAATTTAGATATCTGTATGTTTTGACGGAGAGCCAGTGTGGTGTAGTGACATGTTCATTAAGCTAGGAAACTGGCAAAAAGGGTTCAAATCCTACTCGGCCACAGAAACCCATAGGGTGACCTCGGCCAAATCACAGACAAAGCCCTCTTTGAACAAATCTTGCCAAGAGACCCCTGTCACAGGGGTCCTAATAACGTCATGGTGATAACTTTATTTTACCAACTAAATGCGTACTATTCATGCATTGAAAGTTTCACAGACCTCTTTATCACATAAATGGGAAGAAGAGAGAATGTGTCCAGAACTGCATCTTACTTTAGATGTTGTTTAAACGATAGTTTAAGATGTTCTTAAAGGAGATTTGATGCAAATAATGACAGCTCTACCCTTTGTTTCTAGGGGACAAAGAGGAGGTTCTAGTGACCTAGATTTTTTGACATCATTCTAATCCTTATACAGTTACATAACTGGAGAGCTGTTTCTCAATTTTTATACAGCTGGAATATCACTTATTATAAAGCTTGAGCACCACTTTTGCAGAATTCAAAATTCAAAACATTCCAAAATCCCAAATTGTCCACATGGGCAGACTGAGACTCCATCTACACTGCCATATAATCCAGTTTCTGAATCCAGATTGTCTGCTTTGAACTGGATTATATGGCAATGTATGTCCTGCCTGAAATTGTGACACCTATGCTTTTCAATAGATTAATGGACAAAAAACTAGTGTATAAAATAACTTTCATGCTATGTGTACAAAGCATAAATAAAACACACACACACATATATGTGTGTGTGTGTGTGTGTGTGTTTGTGTGTGTGTGTTTGGACTTGGGTTCTCTCTTCAAGATACTTCATTATGTACATATATGTAAATACAGACACAGTATTCCAAAATCTGAAACACGACTGGTCCAAAACATTTCAGATAAGAGATAGTCAATCTGTACAATTCAAGTGTTTGACTTTTAGTGAATAATTTGGCCCCTTACACTCACACAACTCTCCTCAGACATCTTTAAAATAGTCAAGAAACACTGGCATTTGATCAAGGACATTCCAGGCTGCCAAAATACACCTATGATAGCATACAAATGTACCAGAAACTTGTACATATGTTAATTAGATCAGATTTCATCATACCAACTACTAATAGCCAACCAAATTTAAAGGATACACCTACTGTTGACATTGTGAATGTTGCTCCCAATCTTTGAGGACCAAACAGTTTACACACCCAACCTTGAGGATCACAATACTTTTAAATAGTTTTACCACATGTGCAACAGACAAAGTGGTGTATGTAATACAATACCCATCTGACCTTATTTACATTGGAATGACATCTAGACCTGTCAAGATTAGAATCTTGGAACATTATTCCTACATAAGAAACAAACACACAACAACAGCACTTTCTATTCTCATTTTTTAGAAAAAGGACACACAATGTACATCAGAAGTAGAAACCCAACTAGAAAAGCAGTTGGGCCACTTGACGAAAATGGTAAGAAAGGGACAATAAGTGAAGACAAGGAGATTGCCGAGCGGCTAAATGACTTCTTTGCCTCCGTTTTCACACAGGAGGACAGACAACATATGCCTGCAGCTGAGTCAGTTTTTTCAGGGAGGGAATTAAATGAATTAAACCAGATAGAGATAAACAAGGAAGACGTTCTCACATGCCTTACTAAACTAAATGTCAACAAATCACCAGGGCCAGATGGCATCCACCCCAGAGTTCTTAAGGAACTCAAGTGTGAAATTGCTGAAATTCTAGCCAAAATATATAACCTTTCTCTAAGATCAGGCACTGTACCGAGGACTGGAGGGAGGCAAATGTAACTCCGATCTTCAAGAAAGGATCCAGGGTGATCCAGGAAATTATAGGCCAGTTAGTCTAACCTCAGTTCCAGGCAAAGTGATGGAAACCATTATTAAAGAAAAAAATTACTAAGCACATAGAAGAACAGGCATTGCTGAAGGAAAATCAACATGGTTTCTGCAAAGGCAAATCATGTCTTACTAACTTGTTAGAATTCTTTGAGGGTGTAAATAAACACATAGATAAAGGGGACCCAGTCGATATTGTTTACCTTGACTTTCAAAAGGCTTTTGACAAAGTCCTCACCAAAGGCTCCTAAATAAGCTCTTCAGCCATGGAATCAGAGGACAGGTCTTGTCCTGGATTGGAACCTGGCTAAACTGTAGGAAATGAAGGGTGGTAATAAACGGACATTTCTCTGGGTGGAAAGAGGTGAGAAGTGGCGTACCCCAAGGTTCAGTTTTGGGTCCGTTACTTTTTAATTTATTCATTAATGACCTGGATGTAGGAGTAAATTCTGAGGTAGCAAAGTTTGCAGACGACACTAAATTGTTCAGGGTAGTTAAAAATGAAACTGATTGTAAAGAGCTCCAGAAAGATCTCGAAATTGAGTGAATGGGCAACAAAGTGGCAAATGCATTTTAACCTAAACAAGTGTAAAGTCATGCACATCGGGGCAAAGAACCCCAAATACACTTATCAACTGATGGGATCAAAGCTTTCTGAGACAAACCAGGAAAGGGATCTTGGGGTTTTGGTGGACAGCTCAATGAAGATGTCAACCCAGTGCGCAGCAGCAGTAAAAAAGCAAATTCTATGCTTGGCATGATCAGGAAGGGAATCGAAAATAGGTTGGCAAATGTTGTATTGCCTCTCTACAAATCTATGGTGAGGCCACATCTGAGTACTGTGTACAATTCTGGTCACCGCACCTCAAGAAGGATATAACGGAACTGGAAAAAGGTACAGAAAGGGCAACAAGAATGATCCAAGGGATGGAGCAGCTCCCTTACGAAATCAGGTTGCAACGCCTTGGTCTTTTCAGCCTTGAAAGACGGCGTTTAAGAGGTGACTTGATCGAAGTGTATAAAATCATGCATGGGATAGAAAAGGTGAATAGAGAAAAATATTTTCTCTGTCACACAACACTAGGACTAGGGGCACTCCTAAAGCTCCAAGGTAGGAAAGTTAGGACTAATAAAGGGAAATATTTCTTCACCCAGAGGGTCATTGGGTTATGGAACTCACTTCCAGAGGAGGTTGTGACAGCGGTCAGCCTGGACAGCTTCAAGGCAGGATTAGACAGATTCATGGATACCAAGGGAATCAGTAGTTACTGAAATGGACATCCAAGTGCCACCTCTGTGTTGATGGAGGCAGGCAGGATTTCCCCGGGTACTGGTTGTGGGGGGTCGGGAGCAGGTGAGGGTTTTGCCCTCCTTTCTGCTAGAGATCCCTGTGTACAACTGGTGGGCCACTGTGTGACACAGAATGCTGGACTAGATGGGCTGAGGCCCGATTCAACATGGCTCTTCTTATGTTCTTATGTTCTTATTCATAAGCTTCAAATTTTGCGTTTTTAGAAAAGATCCAAACTAAGCCTCATATGGACATAAAGCGTTATCTCTTACAAAGAGAGGCCTTTTCGAATTTTAAGTTAAATACAGTTTTTCCTACTGGACTTAATGACAGGTAAATCTTTCCTACTTAGAAATTGCATTTCAGCTGCCTTTCTGTAACAAGCCCTAGCTTTAAATACCTTCCACT
The DNA here is from genome assembly GCA_030556195.1 of Anolis apletophallus. Taxonomy (NCBI): domain Eukaryota; kingdom Metazoa; phylum Chordata; class Lepidosauria; order Squamata; family Anolidae; genus Anolis; species Anolis apletophallus. The sequence goes on from JARBWK010000009.1 coordinate 95,756,125, forward strand.
TGGTAATTGTGTTGCTCACTATTGAAAGCCTACCTTGTAGAGCCGATCTTACTAGAGATAAGTAAGTAAGTAAGTAATAAGATGCATGTTACCCATTCCCTTGTAATCTGTATATTTATTTTATTGTCAATTAGTGTTTTTGGGTGCCAGTTTGGAATATCTGCCCCCAAAGACAGCCCAGAAACTTCAATTGGTCCAGCAATCAGCAGCCAGACTGCTAACTGGAGCAAATTACAGGGATCGGTCTACCCCTCTGCTTAAGGAGCTCCCTTGGCTGCCATTCATTTTCCGGTCCCAATTCAAGGTGCATCCCTGATCGGTTTAGGACCCGCCTTCCTTTGTGATCGCATTTCCTCCTATGAACCTGTGTGATCCCTTCAATATTCAGGAGAGGCCCTCCTCTCGCTCCCGCCTCCATCACAAATGTGGCTTGTGGAGGCGAGGGAAAGGGCCTTTTCCAGGGTGGCGCCTCCGTTCTGGAAATCGCTCCCCAGGGAAATTAGGCAAGCACCCATGCTAGCAGCCTTTAGGAAAACTTTAAAGACTTGGCTTTTCCCATGTGCTTTTGAATAATGAAACTAATTCCCATGGCAGGTCCTGTCGCAGTGCCCCTCAATTCTAACGCCTCAGTGGAAATTAACCTCACTGTTTATCCCACCCAAGTCTCTCACTAGACACATCATTCCATCTATCTCTCACCCACAGATTTTACCATTTTTACCCTTTGCATCTGGCCTAGCTCATCCTTGTTTAATTCTTCTATCATACATATTACGTTGTTTATTATGTTATTGTCACTATTTTATTGCATTATTATGTTATTGTTAAGTATTTTTATTTGATGTTATCGTCTGTTTTGTGTGTATTTTATTTTGCCTTATTTAATTGCTTGGGCTTGGCCTCATGTTAGCCGCCCCGAGTCTCTTTGGGGAGATGGTGGCAGGGTACAAATAAAATTGTTGTTGTTATTGTTATTATTATTATTAGCCTTGATATTCTGAGTTGATATTCTGTGTGGAAGGCCCCTAATATAACTCAAGTGTAATACATTTCTTTAGAAACATCGTGCCATTAAAGTTGCATTAACTACTTGTCTGTGGTTGTTGGTTTTTAAAAAAATACCTTTCATTTTGAACAAGTGATGGCTGCACATGATGTTTAAGGGCCCTTCCACACAGCCCTATATCCCAAAATATCAAGGCAGAAAATCCCACAATATTTGCTTTGAACTGGGTTATCCGAGTCCATACTCAGATAATGTGGGATTTTCTGCCTTCATATTCTGGAAAATAGGATTGTGTGTAAGGGCCCTAAGGTATCCAGATACAGCTCTCGGACTATTTGGCTTCATCCCTCTTTCAGAGAAGAACAATAGCAGCTGTTAGCACATTATAAAGATTTTTAAATGAAATTGGTTAAGCAGTCAATGCAGATTTGAGTCTGAAATCTACAAAAACTCATGTTAAAATGAACCATTTAATCTGAAAAGCTGCTGCCACTTTCCTTCTCCTTCTGACCTTTCCTTTTCCTTCTCAATGGAAGATTTCTCCAAGGTATGTTATATTTCCTTCTTTCTTTCCTTCCCATCCTTTGTGAGGGAGAATAATGAGAGCAACAAAAACGCCGAACAGGGCATAGGGTTACAGCCTGTGTTGGATGGGGTTACACTCCCCCTGAAGACGCAGGTTCGCAGCTTGGGAGTGATCCTGGATTCATCGCTGAGCCTGAAACCCCAGGTCTCGGCGGTGGCCAGGGGAGCTTTTGCACAGTTAAGACTCGTGCGCCAGCTGCACCAGTACCTTGGGAAGTCTGATCCGGCTACGGTCGTCCACGCTCTGGTCACATCCTGAATATATTACTGCAATGCACTCTACGTGAGGCTGCCTTTGAAGACAGTTTGGAAACTGCAATTACTCTAGCGGGCGGCAGCCAGACTACTAATGAGAGCTACATACAGGGAGCATACCACCCCCCTGTTGTGTCAGCTCCACTGGCTGCCTGTCTATTTCCGAGCTCAATTCAAAGTGCTGGTTTTGACCTTTAAAGCTCTATACAGTTCTGGCCCAGCTTACTTGTCCAAATGCATCAGCCGCTACATCCCACCTCGTAATTTAAGATCATCCGGGGAGGCCCTGCTCTCGCTCCCGCCTACTTCTCAAATGCGGTTGGTGGGGACAAGAGATAGGGCCTTCTCAATGGTGGCTCCCCATCTGTGGAACGCACTCCCAATTGATATACAATCAACCCCATCCCTTTGGCATTCAGGAAAAAAAGGAAATCCTGGTTATAGGACCAGGCGTTTGCATATTAGCATGATACAGCACTTTAGATTGGATCGGAATGGCAAACTGGTGGACATGACTCAATGCTTCTATTAAGGACGGAATACTGTTTTTAACTTATGTGAATGTATATGATGTATTTTAATGCTAATTGTATTTTAATGTATTTTAATGCTAACTGTATTTTAATGTATTTTAATTTTGACAGTTTTTTGTTTTCTATTACATGTATACTGTGTTTTTGGCATCGAATTGTTGCCGTTGTTAGGCTGCTCTGAGTCCCCCCTCGGGGGTTGAGAAGAAGCAGGGTAAAAATGATGGAAATAAAAATAAATAAATAAATAAATAAAATACTGTACAGGAAGCAGATCTGCCTTGTGAAGAGCCCTTCCTCATCTCTCCTACAAGGGTAACATAGGCCATAACAGGGTGATATTAAGCGCTAGCCTCTGCAGGGAGGTTGAGTTACCATAGTAACAGTGGGCGGAGCCAGCCAAGGCTAGGTTAGAATGCTGAGAGATTTGAATTTAGTCGGTTGGTGTTTGTCGGTTAAACTGTCAAGACCAGCTCTAGGAGGGAGCAGGTTCTTAGGGCAGTCTGTTTTTAGAGCTGTAGGGAGACAGTTCTGGTAGGCTGAGCTTGCGAGCCAGCCTGTTTGTGTAAAGCCTAAGGGCTAGATATAGGCAAGGTGCCTATAGGAGGCGAGAGTGCCTGTGTGTTTGAGATAGTTAGACCCTGATCTAACTGAGTAATAGTAACAGTTAAACATTTTAACTTTGTATCTGCTACAACTATAACAACATTTAAACTTTATAACCATTACGAGTTGTCCCTCTTCGGAAGAGTTATAACAAAGTATCAAATTAAACTTTTGTGCCAAAATAAACTGTTTATTGTTGTTTCACCTTCAAAACTCTCTCTGTGCCATTGCTTCTAAAAGTCAAGCCTCAGTTTAAAAGGCAGGTCCACCCTGCACAGTGGTCAAGCAATCAGCGGACCTCGAATCCTTACAAAGTGGTGGCAGCAGTGGGATAGCCGACCCTTTCACAGTTTTGAGTTCGAATCTTCACAAATTGACGCCAGCTGTAAACTGCGTCCTTACAATTATGCTATGAACACAAGAAGACAATGAAGGGGAAGAGACAGTTTTTAAATATCCTTTCTGGTAACTCTTTTCCTTGTTTACAAGTAAAGAAAATAAATAGAAGAAAAGGAAGACTAGAATCAGATACTAAAATTTAGGCATCTCTCTCTTTTATTGGATGTGTAGGGACACTATACAGCATGATGTAGCCTGAGCATTTCACCACATCTCTGGAGACCAAGGTTAGAATTATCTCTCAGCCATGGAAACCCATGAAATGACTTTGGACAAGTCATACTCTCTCAAGCCCCTTCCACACATCTGTATACAATCCACACTGAACTGGATTACATGGCAATGCGGACTCAGATAATCCAGTTCAAGGCAGATATTGTGGATTATCTTGTTAGAAATATTAAAAAATAACTAGGTATTTTAAATTACAAAAACGTGAGTTAAGCACTGAAAGGGCTAAGTGGATGTACTGGCTCAGCAAAAGCTGCAGTTCAATAGAAGCAGGTGTGCCTGTAACTTAGTATGTCTCAGTGTTACTTGCCCTCAGTATGAATAAGCTTCAGTCCGAGAGAGGCTTCAGTATTTTATTTATTTATTTATTTATACTTCAAACTTGTATACCACCACTCCTCGAAGGCTCGGAGCGGTTTACAAAAGCTTGAGTGCCCAGTGGCAACACCAAACAACACAATAGACATGGGGGGAAAACACAAGGGTGGGGGAAGGGAGGGAGGGAGGAAGTCAGCAGCGGTGCCTACTGAGACACCACCCCGCCATCAAAAGAGGGCAGGCGGGGAGGGCCCAGCAAGATCGCTGGTACTAGGGTGCAAGCGGAGGGCAGAGGCCAGCGCCTCCCGCGTGGGAGTCCACATCTGGGGCCTCGGTCCGTTTGCACGGTGTCCTCAACAGTTTTCACGGGAGTCTGGCAGGCCCTTCGGAGCTGCGACTGCCTATAGCAGGAGCTCCATAATGTCCTGGTTGGGAACATCTTCCGGGGTCTTGCCACTCTCGTTGCTAGACGTCCGTTTGCTGGGGAGCCAGCACCAATGTTGGCTCTATGGTCCGGGTCCTTTCGAGCTCTCTGGCAGGGGGGTGGGCCCGTTCTCCGGTCTGGAGTGGGAGGGATGCGGTACTCGCCTTCCTTCCGCTTCCGGCATCGCCTCCTCCTCTTCCGGGGGCCACGCTCCAGTGTTAGTAGGTCTCAGTGTGTGAGAGGCCTGGTTTGAGGAGAGCCTGTGTGACAAGCTTCGGTGAGAGAAGCCCCAGGTTGAAGGCCTCATATGTAAAGCTCGATTGTGAAGGCTGCTATGTGTAAAAAGCTCCTGTGTAAGTTTAGTGTGAGATGAGGCTCTCTGAGAGTGAAGCTGTTTATCTGCATGAGAAAGAAGCCCAGCATGCAAGCAAAGAAGGAAGTTTAAAGAACTTTATTTGTGTTATGGAAACCTTGTTCTTGCAAATAGTGCAGCCATATTTTACTATAGAGAAATGCCTCCTATTTATTTAATCTTATATTCCACTCCTCCCTGCAGGCTCGGGGCGGATCACAACGTACAATAAAACATGCTGCGTGTAACGAAGATACATATGGAAGATATAACACTGGTCTGTGTATTTTTGTTCTTTTAATCACTTTTGGCTATCAGTGCTGGGTTATGCTGCTGCTAATAAGTTACTCTGCTATATGTTTATGAGGAGGGACTTTTGATAATCAGCCCACTCACCCAACAAAGGTTATAGGCCCAGTATAACCCAATCTAGCCCAGTACAGACCAGGACAGATCATTGTGAAGCTGAAGAAATATGGCAATAGCATTTCAAGCAAGTGAACCACCTTTTAAAAGGTTGAATGCCAGCAATTATGCCACATGGTCATTTAAAACGAGGAATTTCCTGATAAGAGACAATTTGTGTGAAGTAGTGGAGAATCCCCCAGAAAAAGAAGTAGATGAAGATGATGACAAATTGAGGTCACATCAGTCTACAAAGGCATTAGAGGACAGTCAACTGCCATGTGTAAGGAATGCCCAAACAGCTGTTGAGTGTTGGCAAAGCCTAAAGGAAATTTACCTGATCCAGTCACCAGGCATGAAAGGTTTGCTGACTAGGAAGTTATATAATTTAAAACTTCAGAAGGGGAATTGTAAGCCTCCTTGAGTCCCCCCCCCCTCCACCGGAGTAGAGAAATACAGGGTATAAATAAGGTACATAAAATAAATAAATAAATAGTTACAAACCACCTGCAGCAGATATGGACTCTTTTCATGGACTTGGAAGAAAAGGGTATGTGTTATACTGAAGAAAACAAAACATATATTTTGATTTCTTTGTTATCCAAAGAGAGGGAGAATTTTTGTTATGCTATACAAAATGTGAACAATAAGAACTGTTTGGCGAGAAGCTTAAACTCAAGTATCTGGAATTTTTTGGAAGTCATGACAATATATTAATTCCAAGTCAGCGAAGAAGAAAAAAATCAACAAAAATGGCAAAGACTCAAATTTAAAGGGTACCTGCTAGGGACCAAGGGATATCGATTTCTTTTAGACAAAGAAAAAATGGTAGTTTCTTGAAAGGGAAATTTTGAGAAACATTCAGGGTGGCATAAGATTCACCAAAATAAGGAAGTATTTTTACCATCCACAAATATTGCACCCATAGTGAGTCCAAAATCCAATAGAGAAGATATAATAGAAGAAAAACTAGAACTTTCAAGTGCAAATACTAGCCCTTATGTAAAAATAGCGAACTAAACAGATAATAGCAACAAAGATGAGGAGGAAGTGGAAGTTAAAGAAATAATTGAAATCCCTAGAAGATCAGAAAGGGCTAATAAAGGTGCACCACCAGAAAAATTTATGGTTCAAGAGTTAACATTTAAAAGAATAAGTGAAATGTAAAATCCTGTGAATTTAACAGCATATTGTGTGTGTGTGTGTGTGTGTGTGTATGATTTAAATTGGGGATTTTTGTAATAAAAAATAGAAGGGGTGTCGGAAATATTAAAAATTAAGTAGATATTTTTAATTACAAAAACCTGAGTTAAGCACTGAAAGCCACTTGCCCAACATATCTGCCTTGATATTCTGGGTTATATAGCTGTGTGGAAGGGCCCTCGGCATAAGAGGGAGGCAAAGGCATCCCTCCCCCAAAAGCAAGAAAACTTCATAACGGGTTTGCTATAAGGTCACCAAAAGTTGGAAATCATATGAAGGCACGTAACAACAGGGAGACTATATTCCCAATGTGAAATCTAACTTCTGCTTTTAAATTCAAATTCATGAAATTCAGTTATCTATTAATTCCGTCCTTAGTTCTCTGTGAGCATCAAGCAATCTTACTTGTATCTATAAAATTGTGAGTTAACAACTGTGATTTCATTTCATAAAAAGATATACAGTATTGCAGGAACTGGTTCTCTATTGTGGGTGATTTTACCCTGCTAACCTAAAATAATTGGGAGTTTCAACTAAAAAACCACCCCCAAAGCCTAAAAGAAGTACGGTATGTAGTGCTCAGATGCAACCACAAGATGGCAGTATATAGATAAGAATTACGTACTGACTTATAGGAACGGGATGTGTGTGTGTGTATGCAGCACTCAGATACCACCACAAGAGGGCAGTAAATAGATAGAAAACATTATTGACAAACAAAATCAATAGGACTTTTTGAAACTCGCAACCCTTTTTTGCCCAATACCGCTTACCCCAGGTATTTAAGCATATAAAATTATATAAAAATCAATCATTTACTTATAATTTGCAAGGCTTGCGAAAAAGATTGATTTTCCTTTTTTTTAAAGTACAGCTGAAGAAATTTCTGCAGCATCTATGGTGAACACTGCCGGTTGTTACTAAAGATGAATGTACATTTCTAGGTGCCATTCAGAAACCTTTCACTGTTGCCAAAGTTTTCACAACCCTAACACTGAGCTACACCCATATTTGGTGTTGGGACCCACTGTTTAAGGGGAAATGCACTAGAAATGCTGCACCACGAGGCAGAAAATACAGGACTGAAGGTCACAGTCAAAACCTCCACCCAATAAGGAAGCAAGCAATTGAATGAAGATTTAAATGTTGAAATGTGGACGTGTGTGCGTGCACCTTGCTCTAAGGCTGAGAGACTATGATTTCCAAGAAAAGTCTGGATCTAGTACAATTAGATGGTTAGGCTAAAAAAAGACCAACCATGAAGGATGAGGCAAAAAAAATATATCCTGAAAGCCATGGCCAGCACCTTCCAAGGGGGCAATCAGTGTAATGAAACATATTTTAAATGGACAGGTGATGACAAAACTTCCACTGAGGCTAAGAGAATGTGACTCACAGTCAAACAAGTGTAATTTGCCCCAGTCAATAATTTAAGAATGTATTCCAAATGAGATTGTCTGCATCCTTCTCTGAGGCCAAGATGTGTGACTTACCCAAAACAACCATTACCTACCTTATATGCCCAGCATTGCCCAAGCATGTATTTTCTAATGTTAGTTATTAGAAAAACCACTACACACATTTTACTAATCTTTAATATTGTTCACTTTAACAAGTAAATAACTACAGCTTATATTTTCGTATCTAGTTCTTTGATCAATGTCGAGGTCATTGGTATTCCCTCCTTCCCTCTGCAACAACTAAAGTATCTCCAAGATCCACTGTGTTATTCTGAACCCAATCCTTATCCACTGCTGGTGGAAATGTGAAGTGATCCGAGAAGTATCGACCCTGTTCCCATAGCCAGATGCAGACTAATGACATCATCTGCATCAAAGATCAATGAAACCCCCGCGGAGCTTAGCATAAGATGCCTTTGAATTTAGTGATGGGAAGATCGACAAATGCTTCTCAGATCCTTCCCATTCTTTTTCAATAATGGAATAGCTGGGGGAAGGTCTATCAGAATGGCAGGGTGAGTCTCGGGACTGGTCATGGGGAAGCTGTAGGGCAATTCCATGTGTCGAAATATTGTGCTACATGCAGCATCACAGGATCTTGACCATTATCTGGGAAATGCAAAGATTTGGAATGGTAATGGGAAGACTGTCAAAGCAAATATCCTTTCCTCTGAGGGTCTAGGGGCGTTTTCAGGAATGCAAAAACTAAAATGTTGCATGAGGTTAGTGAAGAAGATGAAGAGCTCCATTTTAGCCAAAGGTTCTCCAAAGCAAGCATGGCGACCTATGGGAAATAGAAATGGAATATTATGTGCATGAGAACAAAACAAAGAATACCACAGAATCCATTTCCCATTCTCCCTCCTAGTTTCATTTTGGATGCTTTGAAGCCACAAAAGTGGGGTCCAGGTGCCGCATGCAACCTCCAAGATGCAATCTTACACCATGGCATACAGGATATTTTCTTCTCAAAGCAACTAATAATGAAAAACATTATTCTGGATTTCATAACTTGAATAGCACTATCTTAAAACTTTTGTAACAGCAATCAATACAATTGGTTCTCTACTGTGGGTTTAACTTTTGTGTACTTGACTGTGGATTTGATTAATGTAGACTCTTTAGGAATCTCTAGCCCAGCAATGGGATTCTATGCTCAATTTCTACCGAAAGTTGACCACAGAGATGGGCTTGAGGACCAGGGATTCTGAGGGTGATTCCAGACAGAGCCAAAACATGAGACAAAGAGACAGGGAGTCCAAACACAGACCTGTCAGTCCCACTGCATCAGGGCTGTAGCCAGGATTTTGATTCGGGGGGCTGAGTTTGGTTCGGGGGGCTGAGACTGGGTGGATGAGGGTCTACCCTAGCAAACCTTTTGTATTGTTATCCCAATAACCCCATGAATGTGGGATATAATGAGCATGGTGATCAGATCATGATATGAATAAACATAACAGTTTAAATAATGTACCAGTAAGGCCTTCTCACAGACCACCCTGAGAATTTCAGGGGGGGCTGAAGCCCCCTAAGCCCCCCCCCCAGCTACATGCCTGCACTGCATAGTCCCCCACTGTCCTCACAGCTGTTTTTTTGAGCAGATTAAGACGAGGGCATATGGGAGACATCCAGCAGAATTTTCTTTTAAAAATTCACTCCAGAGATGTGCTGCTTATATGAGGTCCAACGCATAATGCAACATTTTTTTAAAAAAAACTTTCCTCAGGTCTCCTATGAAAGTCCTGTGAAAGTGGACCACCTACCATAGCACAAATTTAATTTTTTCCTCTCTGTATATCAACTATCCTTCTTTTGAATTTACCTAGAGAAAAAGGAAGGAAGGCCTCTCGCTTGACAAATTGCCCATTTGCATCGAGGAAATGCTCTGGGTAAAATTCATGTGGCTTCTCCCACATGGTTTCATCCTTCAGCACAGAAGACAAATGATTCAAGACCACAGTGTTCTAATATGGGATAGAAACGAAAAGGTTAGAATTGTGTGGTAATAATATCAGATGTCTCTTCTGTCACAATGGAATCTAATCAACAAATTACAGTAAAAAGGAAGAACTTTCTGTATTTCCAGAGTACCATTTCAATACAAGAGGTTTTTGATAAACATTGTCCCTCTAAATGACAGTTTGTGAAGGGAGTAGAAACACATTGCCTTCGTGACTTGCTATTCTAGAGCAGAGCTTTCCAAATTGTGTGTCGCTACACCTTATTATGTCACCTGCACTTTGTAGATGTGTTATGCAAACATAACAGGGCACCTCTGAGTCTGTGAAATAAGCAATAAATCCTTTATTTAAAAATATAAATGAAATGTTTTCATGAGATATGTTGTGTTCCCATATATTTCTTTATTTATTATTTTAATTATTTACAACCCGCCATTCTCCACCCCCGAAGGGGGACTCAGGGCGGCTAACAACAGGCAGTGATACATATATATATATATATATATATTTATTTTATTTTATTTTATTTGTCACGTTTCTATACCGCCCCTCTCAGCCCGAAGGCGACTCGGGACGGTTTACACAAGGCAGTCTCTGCCCTCAATACAACACAAGCAACAAGGCAACCCCCAAACATATAATAACTATTTAACAATTAAAAACATACAATTACAGTCATTAAAACAACCAACTGCACCATAAAAATACATTAAACAGATGAAAAACCAGTTACAAATACACATAGTTAAAATCCACAAATCCACAAAGTCTGAGTTCCGTAGCCTCAAATTTGTCCAAAGCCAGCCACAGTCCGTTTTCAACATTGTCATTATTTTATTGTCCATCTGTTCCCAATATCTAACTAAATGCCTGGTAATAAAAGTGAAAATGTGCGTATGTGGTGGAGGTGTCCACTTACACAGACAGCCTCTGGCCTCCACAAACAGGCTATAGTTCCAAGTGCTGAGAAGCCTCCAAAGGCACTCCCTCAACTGACATTGCAGTTATAATGAATGTTGTGAATATGTAGCCCAACCCCTGTCTATGTCTTCCTCATACACCTACCACCCAAGGAATGCTTTCATTCGGGAACCATTTCATCCTAGATGTTCTGTTGTCTCTCCAGAATGGACATCCCAAGATTCCTTTCTCTCTACCAATTTGCATGACCCTGCCCACTACCTCTCATGTAACCCTTTCCTACCCATTCCTATGGCACACAGCAAACAGGAATTGATCTGCAACTGAACAAGAGGTTTGGGAATAATTCACCATGATTTAGAGTTCACCTACAGTACATCCAGAGAGCACTGTGAACCCAACCAATGATGGATCTGGACCACACTTGCCACAGATGATGGGATTTGTAGTACCTTTACTCCCTTCCAGAGACCTCTCCCCATGAATCACGGATCTGGACCAGATTTGGCACACAGACCACCCCATGACCCACTATACGTCCTGGTGTGGTTTGGTGGAGGATGGACCACAGATGATGGGGTATATAGTACTTTCACCTGATTCACCTCCTACAGCCCACTGTGACTACCATGAATGAAGGACCTGGACCAAACTTGGCACACAGACCCCCCACGATCAAGAGAACATACTTTAGATGTTTTGGGGAAAGTTATAATTCATCTGTATCCAGAGAAACTGTAACCTCCACCAACAATGGACCGGGACAAAATTCGGCACAGAGAAACCCTTTGACCAACTGAACATACTGCAGGCATTTGGGGGAATGCAGGCATTTGGGAGTTGCAGTTCACTCTTATCCAGAAAGTACTGAACCCACCTGAATTCAGATCTGCACCACACTTGACATCCAGACCCAACATGCTCAACTGTGCAATCAGGCAGGATTTGGGGTTGTATGGCCATGGGTCTGGGAGTCATAGTTCACCCTTATCTAGAGAGCTCTGAACCCAGCCAACGTCAGATTTGAACCAAACTTGGCACACAGACCCAACATGGCTAGCTGTGCATACAGCCGGGGTTTGGGACTAATGACCTCTGATCTGGGAGTTTTAGTTCACCCTTATCCAGAGAGCACTGAACGCAGCAGACATCGGATATGATCCAAACCTGGCACACAGACCCAACATGGCCAAATTTGAATACTGGCTGGGGTTTGGGTTCATTAGCCCACAATTTCAGGAGTTGCAGTTCACCCACATACTTATGAATATTCTAATGGGAGCATTCATTAAAAAAACCAACAGAAAGGCCTGGCTTTTTCTAAGAAATAGAGCTACAAATTACAAACTGATATTACCTAACACTCCAAAACAAACACTGCCTTTTTCAAATAACCTGGGCCAAGATAACATACTGGAGGGGTTTGGGGCAGGGAAAATGATTCACCCACATGGGAGTTGTAGTTCACCCTGCATCCAGAGATATTCCCAAATTCCCAAAACAAACAATGCCTTTGGGGGGAAAGTTATAACCTGGCATTGCCGGGTTCCCAAGCTAGTATAAAAATAAAACACAAAATGGAAGGGAAACTTTCTTAGTGTTGATGGTCACAAAATTATGGGTTCCCCGCTCCTTTTAATCTACACATTTTTCAAAAGTGTGCTAATAACAGTGCACTTTTCTCAAAATTCTCACTGTTCAATGCAAATTGCTAATGGTACAAGTATTTGTGCACCAAGACTTCATTTCAAGGGAAAACCTTTACCTTGTGCAACTCAGCTTCCACATGGCAGATATACAGTAAGGACCTTGTCATACCGGGCTCAAATCGGTAGCATGTGCATCAGACTGCCATGCCGGCTCCATGGGTGAAGGAGGGCTGAACCAGCGTGTCCCATCATTGGGACAACATAAGAGGCTTCCTGTATTGCCCTTGACTTTAATGGGGAGATGTGGGACATTTTTTTGCGGCTGTGTGGCAATGCCACCCATTTCTCACACAATACTAGTTTTCTTTTTCTCACACTACTGCTTTTGGGAGCTCTTGGACTCTGAAGGACCACGGTGAGATCATGGAGTGGGGAAATCAGGCTCAGTATGTCAAGAAAGAGAGCAAATTGTATTCCAAATCCAATACAACTTGTGCAAATTCACATACAACAAAGCAAAAAATGTTTACTTTTAATTCAGTGCATTTTAAGGCGTGTGTGTAAAAAAATATCTAAATAATCAAATGGGGTTGGGTTGGTTTTCTCTTTTCTTTTCATCAAATTCTGAGCACTTTATGAAAATGATACATTTTTCCTGGAAAAAACACAATGAGAAGCTTTAGTTTGAAAATTCAGGCCCAGTTTTGGCCGAGAAAGTCAAGGGGAAAGTGACTCTTTGAATTTCATAATATTGTTGACAGCGTCATTTTACAGAGATTTCTTAAACAGAGAATGAGGGCTGTGGCTTTGCAATGGTTCCGCTCCTCCCTGGATAGTTGACACCAGAAGGTAATGTTTGGGAATTGTTGTTTAGCTCAAAAGACTCTCCAGTTTGAGATTTCACATGGGAAAGGCTTGACTATGTTTAAAAAGTATATGAAATCAAGACTGGAGAAAGTGTGTCATTTGGGAAACATGTGAACCCCTGACCAACTGTTGAGGCTGCCAGATTTGCCAACATTGACAAAATGCAAAAAAAACCCCAAACATGTTTTATTTCTCAAAAACACAAAAAACACACACCCACAATCTAATGCTGTGAGTGTACAATGAGCATTGAACATTGAGACTGCCATGTAATGTATTTATATTTTTTTCCTGATTTTATTGCTGTGTTCTGTGTATACTGATGTATTGTATTGCTGGGCTTGGCATCATGTTAGCCACCCTGAGTCCCCTTGGAGAGATGGTGGCAGGGTATAAATAAAGATTATTATTATTATTATTAATGTAGTTTCATAATGCAGTTAAACTGCATTGAACTGCATTATATGAGTGTACACTGCCATATAATGCAGCTCAGTGCTGTTAAATTGCATTACCAAACTGCATTATATGCCAGTGTAGATGAGACCACTATCAGATCCAAGTGCATTCTTTTTCACTCTTATTTGGACCCCAGGAAGTAAAAGCTTTCATTGTGGCCTTTCGAAAGAAACTAATTTATTCCAGTCTCCTCCAGCAGGTGCAGTTGGAGTTTTATTTTCATTGTACTTTATACGTCGCTTTCTGAATTCTGTAAAGCTACATTGCAAATGTAATAGAGCCCATGAAATGGTGGTAGGGTAACCAATCAATCAAATATATAAGCTCTCAGTGATACTTCCTGGTCAAAAGCAATTCTGCATTAATTAAGCTCTTCTAATGTCCTATAACACTACCATGGAAGTCAAAATTTAAGTGTTGCCATACTCCTTTTGTAATGGATGCATAAATAGAATATCCCTGTATGAATTCTAGTCTTTTTTATTTAATGCTGTCAGGAAATTTAGTTTAATGTTGTTTCCGGTTCATTGCAGGCATCAAGCATCAATCAAACTTTGATTTTGCAGCTGTGATTTAAAAAAAGAAAAAGACAAAAATCAAGGACTATACCTTTGGGATGACAAACCCGCCAACTTCAGTATCATTGCATGCCTCATAAGGAAATGTAACTGGTGCAATATCAGCATAACGCTGAATTTCATGGATCACGGCGGTAGTATACGGTAGATTTGACTGGTCCTCCATGGTGACTGATTTCGCTCCGCCAATCACTGTATCAATTTCTTCATGGACTCTTTCTAAAAATGTTTAATTCATGTAGCATTATTAGGCTGTGATCCTATTCTCCGTAATTTGGGAACAAGTGTTGGGCGAATGGGCTTAATAACAAAAGACTCTCCCCATAAATGTACAGCAGAGCAACGCATTAGCAAGCAGCAGCAGTGTGACCCAGCACCAATAGCCCAAAGTGGTAAAAAGAACAAAAACACACAGACCATTGTTATCTCTTCCATAGGAGGCTTTTTGTAGTAAAATAGTATAGTTGCATTATTTACAATAACATGTTTCCACAACATGAATAAACAAATACATAGTAGCTTTACACACAGCAGTACACACGAGGCCTTTAACCTAGGGCTTCTTTCACCAAAGCCTCTCACACAGAGATCAGGAGAGTGAGTAGGAGATCAGCCTACTTGCTCTTCTCAGGTCAACGTTAGCTTTGGCCCACTAATTCTAACAGGCTTCGATCTACTAACTCTTTCAATGCTTCATTCACTCTTTTGTAATCAAAAATACCTAGTTAATTTTTAATATTTGTGACAACAAGCACTATATAAACCAATATGATTTATTTCTGAGTCGAGGAATATATATATTTATTGGGAAAAGAATATTTATATGGCTGATCCATCCATATGTCAGGATGCCCATTTCCCTTGAGAACGGTTACTTACTCTGAACTTCAGGATGAAGGACCATGAAAAGAAGCCCCCAGGTGAGGGTGGAAGCTGTGGTTTCAGTGCCTGCTGCAAATATGTCAAAAAGAAGGTGAATGAGGTTTTGTTCACTGAAACTGGTCTCTGTGTTCCCTTCGGCCTGAAAGACATTAAAGAAATAGATAATAAAAATGCTGCATAATGCTTATACTGTATTTGTGAGATACAATTATGCTCATACTGTATGAGTGTGGCATGGCATGCTTGAGAAAAAAGGAGTCAATAGAAATGAATGGGAAAAAGAAGGGGCAGAAGAGAGAGAGAGAGAGAGAGAGAGAGAGAGAGAGAGAGAGAGAGAGAGAGAGAGAGAGAGCAAGCTTTTAAAATTAAATCAAAACTTGGCACAGACCACCCTCCATCAATACAGTTAAAAGCTTCATCCACATAGATGTGAAACACACTCTTTAAATACATGTTGAAATGTGGGTTTTACCAACACACAGTTCTCTCCCATCGGATTACTAAAAAAATATTTTGGTCCGCCTCTCGGTGACTCCAGGCTCACCTACTGTAAAGACTGTGAATCCCTTTTGGGGAGATAAAGTGGGGTAATAATAATAATAATAATAATCTCTCGGCATTAATTCGCGAATGAAGATTCAGGAAGGACTCATCCCACGCTTTTTACAAGCGCGTTGATGACTAAAAAGGCCAATCTGAGATAGGCAATTTCGGTTGTAGAAAGCACAGCAGAAGGTCTCCTTGGGTGATGTTGTTTCCAAGTTGTGGTTCTTTCTGCGTTGTCGTTTCTCTTCGAGACCCATTCGGCATGTCTTCTCGAAAGAGGCCACAGCATTGTGGATAGTGCATCTCCATGCCTCCCGATGTGAGGCCAGGGTGGACCATTGTTGGTGATCAATCTGGCCGAGCCTGAGATGTTGTTTCAGGGAGTCCTTATATCTCTTTTTGGGGGCACCTCTCTTGCGCTGACCCGTGGCGAGTTCACCGTAGAGTAGTATCTTTGGGAGGCAGTGGTCCTCCATCCTACAGATGTGCCCTGCCCAGCGCAGCTGTGTTCTCAATAGCATGGCTTCAATGCTGGTGATCCCTGCTTGCTCAAGGACAGCAACATTCGTCACATAGTCGGTCCAGTGTATATTTAGGATTGTGCAAAGACAGCACTGATGAAAGCGTTCGAGGAGTCGTAGGTGTTGGCGATAGGTGACACATGTTTCAGACCCATAGAGGAGAATAGACAGTATGATAGCTCTGTACACACTGATTTTTGTGCTTTGCCTCAGGTGCTTGTTGCTCCAGACTCTTTTGTGAACCCTTCCGAATGCACTATATGCCTTTGATCATCTGTGACCTATCTCTTTGTCAATCTTGGCGTCTGAAGAGATGATGCTTCCCAGGTAGGTGAACTGCTGAACAGACTTAAGCACAGATGTGCCTATACTGACGTGAAGATGATGGTGTTCTTCCTGTGGTGCGGGCTGGTAGAGGACTTCCGTTTTCTTCAGGCTGACTTCCAGCCCAAACAGCTCGGCAGCTGTTGCAAAGCAGGATGTGAGGCGCTGCAGGGCTGCTTCTGAATGGGCGACCAGGGCAGCATTGTCAGCAAAAAGCAGCTCACGGACTAGATAGTTTAGAGTCTTAGTGCGAGCCCTCAGACAGCTTAAGTTGAACAAGCTGCCATCAGTATGATAGCATATATATATGCCGTCTTCTTCTTGTAGGTCTGCTGTAGCCCTTTGGAGCATCATGCTGAAGAAGATTGTAAATAAGGTTGGTGCAGGAACACAACCTTGTTTCACTCCATTAGTTATTAGAAAAGGCTCCGAGAGAGCATCACCATATCTGACATGACCGTGCTGGCCCTCATGTAACAGGATAATCATTTTGAGGAATTTTGGGGGACATCCTAGACGTTCCAGGATCTGCCACAGACCTTTTCTGCTCACAGTGTCGAAGGCTTTGGTGAGGTCGACAAATGTTACATACAGTCCTTTGTTTTGCTCTCTACATTTCTCTTGCAGTTGTCTAAGGGCAAAAACCATATCAGTGGTGCTCCTATTAGCTCTGAAGCCGCATTGACTTTCAGGGAGAAGTTCTTCTTTCAATGGCAGGAACTAATCTGTTCAGGAGTATCCTTGCAAGGATAACAACAATAATTGTATTTATAACTCTAGAACTTGTTAAAGGCTTTCATGGCCAGAATCACTGGATTGCTGTAAGTTTTTCGGGCTGTATGACCATGTTCCAAAAGCATTCTTTCCTTCTGGAATGGTTCTGGAACATGGCCATACATCCTGAAAAACTTACAACAACCCAATTCTTGAACTGTTTACTGACTCTGCTACCTTGGTTGCTTGGACTCTGTTCTGAGGGCCTGTCCAGACAGTACCTTTATCCAAGGAGCTTCCGCAGCAAACAGGAGGGTGGCCAGATGCCCTTCCCTGTAAATGCAGAAGCAATTGCTACCAAAGGCAGATTTCCATGTGCGGGAATATCATACTTTTCCGCCAAATATGTGGATCTTCGCATGTCTGTATCTCCCTGCAATTGGAAATCATGAGATTTTTTTATCTGGGCTTTAGATGTTTGTTCCTGATTGGTTGGTTCCTAAAAAGGAGGTGACACTTGAGTAGAATGTGAAAACTTTGTGGCAGATGCTCCATGAAATGTATAGAGCGCACAGTTTTTCTGGCAAGGGCAAGGAATGGAACTGTTGCAGTGATTTGCATATCTGAATCTCCACACATCTGCATATCTGCATCTTGAGAGTTTTTAATAAACTGCCAAAGTTTCCAGTGGAAGTCCCATAGGGGTCATCTTGGGAGCCTCTAAATCTCGCAACAAAGCATCAAGTCTGAATAACAGAGGCAGAAATCCCAGGACCAACCGGTCCTGTATGTGGACCTCTTCTGAAGTCCTGGGATTTTTGCCCTGGCTTAGTGTTGTCTGGAAGTGCCCTCAGTCTACTATTATTTTGTTTCAGTCTGATTCTAGGCACACAGAGAGATGGCAGACAAAACAACATTTCCCTTTCTTAAAAGTAAGTTTTCAAATATAATTTCCTCACATTCTAAAACTTGTAATATTGTTTTGAAAAGGTAAGAAATGTCCAACAGGTAGTCTTTCTTTTAGAATTAAAATATGTAAAAAGAGAATTACAATGTAATGAAGTATAAAAAACTTGTTTGTGAGTGTAATGACGTTATTCGCACGCCAACTTTTACACCGTGGCAGGGTAGGCTATCTCACCCACTGCCACTAGTTTGCGAAGATGTCCCACCTCTGACACCAAATTTGCGATGACACAGCTTTTAGCTGGCGTCACTATGCGAATATTTGTTTCTTCAAACTGCTGCCACCATTTTATGAGAGAGAGAGACCAACTGGACCAATTTTGTGAGGAATGTCAGCTATTTGTGAGGGTTAATGAGGGTTCAAGTTGTGAGACAGGATAAAACTTTTAAACTGAGGCTTGACTTTTGAAATCAATGGCACAGAGAGAGGTTTTAAGATGAACTAACAATAAACAGTTTATTTTGGCACAAAAGCTTGGTTTGATACTTTATATAACACTTCCGAAGAGGCACGACTTTAAAAGGTTACAAATGTTCTAGTTATGGCAAATACAAAGTTGCAATGCTTAACTATTGCTATTACTCAGCTATATCAGCTTCTCTCTATCTCAACATATAGGCACTCTGGCCTTTTAAAGACACTTTGTCTATTTTTAGCCCTCAGGCTTTACATAAAATCAGCTGGCTCGCAAGCTCAGCTCACTAGAACTGTATTCTCACAGCCCTAAAAACCGACTGCTAACCCTGCTCTCTCTAGAGCTGGTCAGTACCAACTGTCTTAGAGCTGGTCTGACAGTTCAACTGTCAAAATTCAAAACTTCCCCAGAATTCTATTCTTGGCTCTGGCAGAAAGCTGTTGACTCCTCCCACTTCTGCCTCACAGCCACGTTGCTATGGCAACTCTTCCCCAAGGTGAGCCTTTACTGAAGAACTATACTGTCCCTAAACATCTAAACCAGTGGTTCTCAACCTGGGGGTCCCCAGGTGTTTTGGCCTACAACTCCCAGAAACCCCAGCCAGTTTACTAGCTGTTAGGAATTCTGGGAGTTGAAGGCCAAAACATCTGGGGACCCACAGGTTGAGAACCACTGATCTAAACATTTCAATACTCAATCCTATAATAAAAAATAAACACTTCAGCACAGTGAGTAAAGCACAAACCTGACTTTTCCACTCTCATTTCAAGAGAAGATAGGTCTTGAAAGAAAGAAAGAAAGAAAGAAAGAGGGGAAAAAAACTAACAATTGCCATTCTAGTTGATAGGTCTCCTAGTTGAATAATGTACTATATACACTGTTTGATAGCTTAATTGCTTTAAATAATGTTAAATTAGTTTCAGTCTTCTTGCCCATCCTTTTGCATTGTTAAATTGTCTCTGACTTTGCAAAGACCTTTGTTTTCACTTCCCATGGAAGATGGAAATCCAGTACACGCATAGAAGAAGGACATGGAGAAAGAGTGGGAAGGAATTCTTTAAGGCAGTCCCCAGGTCTTTTGGCCTTCAACTCCCACAAATCCTAACTGCTGGTGTACTGCTGGGATTTCTGGGAGTTGTATGCCAAAATACTTGGGGACCCACAAGTTGAGAACTGCTGGTAAGGCGATCCTTTATGGTAAGAAGCTAAGTAACGCCCCAGTGGCTTTCCACAGGGTCATGAAATTGTTTTGTGCAAACATTAGTAGATAGTGATATCTGAAATAATTTGGAGGTGCACCCCTCCACTACTCAAGGGCAGAACATGGTAACATTCCGCTATCCTGGGGCCCTTTTGAACTACAGAAGCATAGCACTATGCGTCCACTTTAATTGTCAGAGCAATTCTGAGGTGATCCTGTGTTGTGTGGTGTGGTGATGCTGTTGTCCTTTCTGGTGGAGAACCCTCCCTAAACTGCCAACACCAAGACTTCATAGGATATCACTGTATGAATGGAAATGGAATATACAATAGAGTCTGGCTGGCAGAACTTCAGATAAACGAAAATGTTGGATAATACAGAGTCTCCAACTGTTATCTATCTGATGCGGAGCTCAATACCTAGATCAGTGATTCTCAACCAGTGTGCCGGGGCACACTAGTGTGCCGTGAGGTGTGCCGTGGAAAATTGGAACCTCCAGGAAGGGGGGGGGGGGGAAGAGTCTAGTGTGTTGAAGTATAAAAACCCTAAGAAACCTACCTCGATAAAGACACAAAATTACAAACAACCCCCCTCCCCACCCATTATCTACTTGGTCTTTCCCCCTCCATGCATTGGGAAGGCCCGCCTCCCTTTCCCCAAGTAGAGACCTCCTCTTGCCTCCTGGGGGTTCTGTGTGGGAAGTTTGGCCCAGTTCTATCATTGGTGGGGTTCAGAATGCTCTTTGATTGTAGGGGAACTATAAATCCCAACAACTAAAACTCCCAAATGTCAAGGTCTATTTCCCCTGAACTCCATCTGTGTTCATATTTGGGCATATAGAGTATTCATGCCAAGTTTGGTCCTGATCCAACATTGTTTGAGTCCACAGTGCTCTCTGGATATAGGTGAACTACAACTCCAAAACTCAAGGTCAATGCCCACCAAACTCTTATAGCATTTTCTCTTGGTTATGGGAGTTCTGTGTGGGAAGTTTGTGTCTTTCTGCCATTCCTGCCAGGATATCTATGTTGAGTTCATCGAAACAGGCCCAGGTTTCACACTGAGTGTATAAATACATTTAAAAACATATTAACTATATGTATTACTGTGATAGAGTGTCATTTTGTGTCATTTTGGTTGGTGGTGTGCCCCAGGATTTTGTAAATGTAAAAAGTGTGCCGCGGCTCAAAAAAGGTTGGGAAACACTGACCTAGATTACTAACAACAGGGACTCAAAGGGTTAGGACAAGGCAACACCTCAGGGCTAGAGCGCCCAGCAGGAAGTGCCCGGATGTGGAAGAGGAGCATGGAAATCACAGAGGGAAGGAGGGAGGACGCTTCCGCTTCTGGTCCTGCCTCTTTTCCCCCTCCTCCTCCTCCTCCTCCTCCTCCTCCTCCTCCTCCTCCTCCTCTGTCTTCTCTTTTTCACTTATTGGGAATGGAGTGAAAGTTGGGGAACACTCCTTTAATTGAAGGGGAAATACAGGAAAAGGGGGGGGGAGGATAAGAGCATCGGATAAGATGGAATGTCAGATAAGCGAGACTCTACTGTACTATAATAATGTAATGTGAAAAGGCCCAAGGAGTGAATAGCTCACTAATCTCCCATATGTGTGAGTCACAGAAGTTAAGGGGGGAAGAGTTTGCTTCCAGTAAAAAAAGTGAAAACGTGGCTATTTAAACAAGCCTTTGAAATCTAGTGCAATAGACAAACACGGAATTATGTGAAATTGAATATTGGAATGGCTCAGACAATGATTTTGGACAACGAAGCTAACAGTGAAGGTACTGGTTTTATATATTGGTCTTATATGTTTTTAAAAGGTCTTATTATATGTACTTCTGGTCCTGCCACATTTAATTCTGTTTTAAATGTGGTTTTAAGGCATATTGTTAAGGCATCAAATGACTGCCTGGTTGTAAGCCACCTTGAGTCACCTTTGGGTTCGAGAAAGGCGGGATAGAAATATCATAAATAAATAAATAACTGCTTCTTTGAGAGATCATCTATGAAATCACACAATTATGATTATTATGATTACTATATTTATACCTTGCTTAATCCCTACCGCAAGAGAATCAAAGCGGCTTAACATAAAAACATTAGCATACAATTTAAAATATACAAATATATAAATATTTAAAAAATACAGCCCTCTCCCCTCCTCCTATTTTAGTAGATAAAAAAACTTTCATTTTTGAGGGACAAATTAAAGAAATTAAATGGGAAACACAATGAAGCATGGACAAAAGCAGAACAGGATTCTTGCCAAAAGGATAGTTTAGCTCTATATGTTTCTGCAGATATGTGGTACAGGTACAGGGTGACCCATATTTGTGAATCAGCAACCCATTCCACCCCATCAATCTTCTTAGTATGAGCACTAGGAACTATTTCTTCTTCTCACTTGCTCGTTCTGGTTATAATAGGAAATGTCCACTTTTTGACTGTGACTCTACTATTTAACAGAACAACTAAGTCTTTTATCAATAGTTTGCTGGATTTTTTTAAAGTTATAGAAATGACAGGCAATACTTTCTATAAAAACTATCCTACCTTTTCAATCTCCTCCAAAAATGCATAAATCAAATCTCTTGGATTGTTGGGATCTCTTGTTTTCTTATGTTCATTCACAATCTCTTTTATAATTGTACTGAAAACATCCCAGTCTTTCTTAATTTTTTGTAGAGGTCCAGGAAAATAGGAAAACCAGGATATATACGTAATAAACTGATATATCAATGAAAGAAAGAAAAAAAACATATATAAGTATATTTTCTCAAATTGAAACATTTATCAGATATGCTTAAAATACATTTCATGGTGGAAGAAAGTTTTTAAATATTTACCTCTTCATACTCAGACAGAGCACCCTTATCTAGATTTTATTCCCATTCCTCATCCTACCCCTCAGCATCACCATCACCTTTGAAACTGTTAATGATGATGATGGCAATCTATATAATAATGCATTTGTGTAACACTTTTGACAACAAATCTGTTTTATCTCCATTCTCATCCTAATTTCCACTAGCATAAGTCATTATAATCATCAATGTTGTTCTGGAGGATGGCATATCAGAGAGACTTTCTAAGATCTACAAAGATGTGCAAAGGCAATTCTATAAAATGTTGGAAATGTGAAAAAATGTTGAGACGTTTTAACATATGTGGTGGTCTTGCAAAAGACTGGATTCAAATACATAGGATGCAGCAGAAAAATGCTGACTCAAATACATGGGGTGCTGAACAAAATTGTTAAGGTAAAAATCATGAAACCAGAGTATTATTTATTGGGAATGTTGGACGATCAACTAGAAAGAAAACACGGAAAATTACTACAATATATGATAACTGCAGTGAGAGTCATCTATGTGCAGAAAGGGAAAGGAACAGTTATCCATTGGGACAACCACACATAGACAATTCTGCACATAGATAAATATGTCAGCAAGAGCTGTGGATTAGATGAGATGGACAAACTGACTATTCTGATTAAGGAGTAATTAGCTTCAAGGAAGATTGGGACTTGTTTATTACTTTTTCACGACAAGGAGGGAGGAAAACCTCAACTGTAGGATATATGAATCATATGAATGTTATTAAAAGTCGAAGTGTCTTTAAGTTATATATATATCTAAAGCACAACTCTAGGCCTGCAATCCAAATCCAGCCCTCCAGGGTGTTTTATGTGGTCCTCCAAATGCTGGACTACAACTCCTGTATGCGTCATCATTCAGATGAGAAAGAGAAGGAGAGAGAGACAGACTGATTTGCTTCTTGGATGCTGGAGGAATATTCTCTCATATGGACAAAGAAATACCTTTTAAATCTCTCTAAAAGAACTTATATTAAATTGAGCCAAACTGATCATATTGTACATATGTTGTTCTGAATTAAGAAGAGTAAACGACTTGTTCTTTATTGTTCATCTGTGCGGCATATTTTCTTTCTGTGGCAAGGCAGTGTTTGGACTGATCAAACGTGAACTACACGTGGTTTATTTTATATTATACCACATACTTTTTTAAAAACCTGATAAAAAGTACCCACTCAAAAGCACCCACCCTGTCTTGAAATGAATGTCGGCGTTGATGCTTGTGTTTGCTAACTCCACAGAGGCTGGTGTAACCTTCCCTGTCTCCCGGGTTCTGATCTCAAATTATCTGCTGATCATATAATCCAATTCAAAGCAGATCAGATCCTGGACAGCGTAGATCTGGCCAGTGATACACTCAGTGGTGTCAGTCATTACCTGTTTGTGTCTAAGTCCCCAGAATCCCCAAATCTTTCTCAATGCACTAGTTATTATCTATGTCTTGACTGTGGTGAAACACTGATACAGACAGGCCACTTTGGGGACCTGGATGTCTTGTTTGTTTTCATCAGCCAAATCACACGTCACTACTCCCCTTTAAAAAATTAAACTCAGAAAAATACCAGAGGCAAGTTATCAGCTATTCCCTTCATGATCCCTTCAGTCGAATGCACAAGCGACAGGATGTTTTTACTCTGATACTCAAAGCGATCACCAAGTGCTAATGTACAGATAATATTGCCAACTGCAGAGTAGATGAAGTCATGTGGGTCAAAGGGAAAACCTATATGAGATAAAGAACAACAAATAAGAGTTATGCTATCACTGCCCAATAGCTTTTGGTGGACTGATTCCACAGCAACAAAGTATTATTCAGGCATAATCCCAACAACCAATCCAAACAAGCAAGCATTGACCTGAATTCCTTTTTTAACATTCAGAGACATTCACTTTTTGGGGGGGGAAAGCTTTAGGAAATTCCCCATTTTGCTGTTTCCCATAGTTTCCTTTATTAGCAATATGATCAAGCATATGTGGCATGCTTCCTCATCACAATGGTTCAAAATCATAATTATCCTCCCCTTTTACCAGCATAGGCATAAGAACTATGATTCTTTCTTAGATTCACCCCAAATCTTCCCTTTGTCCACAAGAATAAGTTGTACCTTCTTGAGATTTCAACTCAGCACACAAATATCCAGCTTCTTCACACACTCTCTTTTCAAATGTTTTCTTCCCCATGCCAAATCTTTTCAGGTTGGAGACACAGAATCGTTTCTGCTCCCTCCAGCCATTGTCACCCGTGGCTACAATGATTCCTAAAACACATAAAATAATTCAGTGAACATTTCATCTCTGTGTTTTATTCTAATATTCACAATGACAGGTTAAGAATGACTCTTAATTTCTTGAGTCAACGGGAGCAGCAGTCATGTACTGACTCTTGTCATTCCCTGTGCCATAAGTCATACTGTTCTTGCTGATGCAGTCATCAGGTGATAGTTACCCTCTTGCTACCACCTAGGTGCCTACCAATATTGTTATGCTAAGATCAGTTTTTAGCTATGGACTTGTCAATCATTTTGCTGTACCATATATAGTTGATTCCATCACAGCATAAGAAAGACTTGCCTTCACAGTTCTTTCCACGGCCTATGATACCCAACAAGGGTATTGCTGATCGCTCAGTGAAATTCTCCGTTTTTTGTCCCAGTGCCTCCTTTATTGTCTGGAACCCACTCAGTATTACAAACTTTTTCCATCCAACCCGGAGTGATAAGATTGGTCCATATTTTTCCATCAGCTGTGACAAAAAAAGAAGAAACCCCCGAGGGGGACGGACAATTTCAAACACAAAAGAAAAACACAGAGAAGGCCAAACTATGTAAGCAGAATATACTGTAAAACCCAAAAGATTGAATATATTTCAAGCTTAGAATTCAAATATAATTCCAATATTAATTTAAAGGAAAAAAAGAGAGAAAAGACTGACATTTCCAAGAATATCACCTGCCTTTTCTAAAGCTGGCTTCCCTTGTTGAATCAAATATTTCCTATCTATACCAGTGAAGTCATTGCAATTTATTTTTCCCTCTCATCTAGAAAAAGAGGAAAGAAAGGGGGAAACAGTAGAGAAAGACAGAGAAACTCTTTTTGAATGACAACTATATCCAGAAACTCTGCAATGATATCAGTAACCTATAAATGATAGAATAATTAAAGCCTCATTGGGTAACACCCCCTCTTTCTGAGTTCAGTTAGTTTAGATAGTCATATTTACTCTCCATTCCCTAAATCCATCCCAATAATTAAATGCAACCCAACAACATTTGGAAAGCTGTATGATTCCCATTTCTAATTCGGCTTATGTTGGGTTTTAATCTCACCTGAATAGCTGAACTTTATCCCACATTCCAAGCATGCTACCTGGTGCCTATTTTGGACCATCATTTGGCCCAGATCCCAAGCTTTCAGTAAAAAAAAGAGTAAGTCTTTAGCTTTCAAATATATGGAAGAAATGTGGCCACTCTGCAGTCAGTTTTGTGTGTATGAGAAAGTCCACTCAGGAATTTGAGGGCGCATCCCAATACCCACATTAAAATGGGAGTTCTCACAATTACAAGGGGGCTGTCCAGGTGATGTGCCAGAGAAACATGAATTAATTCACCACAAAGCAGGAAAACTCTGCTTGAACTAATGTGGTGAATTAATTTGTTAGTGGGTTTATTCCGTGCCTTCTTGGAAGGTGCAGAATAAACCCACTACTTCGGCTGTCTGGACTGCTCCCTCAAAAGTTCTGGGCTATTTTGCCAAATTTGGTCCAGTGAATGAAATACATTCTGCATATCAGATATTTACATTATAATTCATAACAGTAGCAAAATTACAGTTATGAAGTAGCAATGAAATTAATTTTATGGATAAGGTTTTATGGTTTTATGTATTAAGGGTTTGCGGCATTAGGAAGATTGAGAAACACTGGCCTTAATGAGTTACTAAATACAGCTGTCATAATTTGGTCATATAATAAAAAGGCATGACTCACTAGAAAAGACGATAATGCCTGGTAAAGTGGGGAGCAGTATGAAAAGAGAAAGACTGCATTCCAGATGAATAGACTCTATCAGGGATGCCACAGTCTTGAGTCGACAAGGCCTGAGTTGGGCAGCTGACTTGGAGGTATCTCATTCATAAAGTCACCATAAGTCAAAGTTGACCTGAAGACAGCTAACAACTACAACACTATATTTTTCTCTCAGGGCCCTTCCACGCAACCCTATATCCCAAAATATCAAGATAGAAATGGACATAGATAACCCAGTTCAAAGCAGACATTGTGGGATTTTCTGCCTTGATATTCTGGGATATAGGGCTGTGTGGAAGGGCCCTCAGTCTTAAAGACACTAAAAGGTCACTTTGCATTCTGATCAGGACTACCATGGCTACGTCTATTCAGGGCACAAAACAGCAAGAAGCATTGAAAATAACAGTGAATGGTGTAATTCAAATCAACACACATTTCCAGTATGGAAAAGCCCTTTGATTCATGTCCCTCTTTGCTTTCACTCATCTCACAACACTTGGATCGTTCTGCAAGAAATTATATGTCACAAACATACTGTCGCAAAGAAGCCAAGCTCACTGTAGTTTGTAATAAGAGTTTATTAACTGCAGCACAAAACTCAAAAAACAGCCAAACTTGACCAAACACACTGAAAAGTTAGTGTGAAAGTAGCAGAAACCCAAAAATACAACCAATCTGGTCAAAAGAAAGTCAGTAGCACAAAATGCGGATTAAATCTCCAGAAAATCAGCAGAAAACTCGAACACAACAGGAACAAAGGAATAGAAAGCCACATGTTGTCAGTCAGTCCATTGTTGTCACCAGAAGGGGCAGGCAGTAGCAGTCGTCACGCCAGAGGGGCAGGCAGCAAGAAATCACCAAAGCAGTCCCAGGTCAAACCGAAAGAGCAGTCAGTGTCGAGGATAGCCAAAAATGATCCGAAGTCACAACAGGAAGCCAAAAGAATCTAGCACACAGGGATTTAATTTGGTGTAGCTAGTGAGACAGTACAAGATGCGGATTCCACCAGATGCGATACTAGAGTCTAGAAGGAAGTCCAAAGTCCACAGTCCAACAATCAGCAACACAGGACAGTGGGAATGACTCCTTGCCAGCTGCAAGGAAGGGTTATTTGTGACACCCCCCCCCCTTTATTCAAAGTTCTTCCTAAGAACTAGATAGAGCTAACGGCGCATCCTCATTTCTCTAAGCTGCTACACTCTTGGTCATATTCCATAAGATGTAATGCCCTCAGTGCTAGTTCCAAATAATACAGGTTTTATTTCATTTATGAGGTTGAAATCATAGAAGTACAATTATTACTTTATTTTATAGACATGTTACATGAGCTTTTTTAAACACAGTAATTCCTTAAGACTTGGCTAATGCTGTCATTCCATAGGATGCCTTGCTTGGAAAACTGGGTGAGTCAATACTTACACGTAGAACGCATTTGTGAGGATTTCTTCTGTCCAACTCTAGCAAGTTCCCAAGGAAAGGCAGAGGAATAGGTCCTGGAGGATAGTGACTACATCTCTTCCTCCACGTCATAGACTCCAACAGCAGGGCAAGAGCAAGCAGAGTGACAGAAATGAACAACATTGTGAGGTTGTTCCAACGGACTGGGTTCCACAGCCAAGAGAACGATGTTGGGATCACGACCAGTGAAGTCCACATCTTTCCTTATCAATCCTTGTGGGGCAGATTACACTTGTTCCAACTTTGACTGCTCTTTATACACTTCCCTTTCTCTGATGCTTCTGATTCTTGCTGCAATAGACCTCTGTTAATAGGGTGGCCTCAACAGGGATGATTTAACAATGCAACGGTAGAATGATTGCATGAGAACCTTGTGCAATTATGAAACTTCAACATGGTCTGTGTAAGCTAACTTTGCCAGTCCATAGGTCTCATTTATTGTGTGCATCATATGATGAAGTTAGCAGAAGTGCAATTGAAATTTGCTAGTATCTGGGGGGGGAAATGGGTAGAATCAATATATCTGAGAATGGGGTTGATGTTATATCCCTTTAAACAGATGTAAAATATTCTGATGATGTGTGATCCATCCAGTAGACCACTCTTCTCTTCTATTTTACTTTCCTCACAACAGTGATTAGAAGTATACAAAGAATGGACAGCAGGTACCACTTTTGCACATTGAACACTTGATGTATGAAATTGGTTGCAATATGTTATGGTGGGGACAACTGATTACAGTATATGGGATCTAAAAAGTGGGTTACATGCATTTATGGAAGAACTAACATCTAGAAACAATTGCTTTCCATGTTGATGAAAAATGACTAAATGGGGCCCATGTGTTCATATACATTATCCCTCTGACATTGCAGTGCTCTGCATAATGGATCAATGGATCTTATTTCTAAGCAATTGTTTGAGGGGGTTGCAGCCTAAATATCCATTGATGGTAGACAAAACAGGGATTTTACAATTTACTGTTTCTGACACACTCCCCACTTCCCCATATAAACATCTCTAGAAATGGAATGTGTATCAAAACACATTTGCAAGTGTTATGAAATCAGGGTGTGTTTTACAATCTATGGTATCTTGGAATAAAAAATGTGGTAACTCTATCATTGTATTCAAAGACGCATAAAATAATTGGTATGTTGTCTTTTATCTGGGTGATCTTTGAAAGCTGGCAACAAATCTATTGAATTAATGTTGCCGTAAGTTGGATTAAAGAAGTTCAAGAAGATTTCTTAAATACATTTCATGGCAAGAAAGGCATAAATACCAAACACCATGAAGCAATGCTCACAGTTGTCTCTGTGTTAAAACCAGCTCTCCTCTTCAATTAGAGGAGAGTAATCCCTTCTTTCACATCTACGTCATGTTCCATCTGTTGCTAAATTTCTTTTTTTACACTATGGCAGGGGCCGGGAACCTTTTTGACTCAGAGAGCCATGAAAGCAAAATATTTGGAAATTTATTTTAGTGAGAGCCATATAATAGATATAATATATTTTAAGACTGAATTCAACTAAATGTGAGTATATATGTACATACTATGAGAAAAGGATTCTCCCGGCAGAATGATGGGACATTTCAAACCTGGCTCTGCAAAAGGCATGCTCAGGACTCTGGGAAGGAAGAGAAGATGGAAGGAAGGGGGAAAGAAGGAAATAACGAAAGAGGAAATAAAGGAGGGAGGGGGAGAGGAAGAAAGAAAAGAAGAACGAACTATAGAAAAGGAAGAAAAGAAAAGCAGGAGAGAGACAAGGAGAGGAAAAGAAAAAAGGAAATGGGAAGGGAGGAAAGGAAAGAGCGTGGAAAAGAAAGGAAAGGGAGTGAGGAAAAAGTAAAATATGAATTTCCGTCATATTGATGACACTACCAGATATTCCGGATTTTGTTGGAATATACTTCGGATTATATCCACCTTTGAACATTGGCTACCACGCTCGTGCCTTAACAGGACTCATTTGGGAGGTACTCCTCTGGCGATATTGTACATTTTGCACATTCGAGCTGTGATTTTTGCACTAATTATCGTATGAATTGGTTACTATGTGTTAAATGAGTGATATATAGTGAGTTTTGTACTTGATGCATTTTCAGATTTAATGTATGTCCTTCAATATTTGTGAAATATAAGCTTGATAAATTTCTTTTCAGTGTTCTCATACTTAGTGTGTTTGCCGATGTAACACTGCAGTCTGTATGTTTCCAGTTAAACAGAATAAATGGCAACCTTCCAGATGTTGCTGTATCACAACTCACATCAGCTCCAGTCATGATGTCTAATGATGCCAGGAGGGCCACATAAAATGACATGGCAGGACAGATTCAGCCTGAAGGCCTTGAGTTTGATACATGTGGACTAGGACACTGGGAAACCAGGGTTCAAATCCCCACTGGGCCATGAGTGACTTTAAGCAGGTCATATTCGCTCAGCCTCAGAGGAAGTCAAGAGCAAACCACCCTTGAACAAGTTCTGCCAAGAGAACCCCATGATCAAACTGTCATAAGCATGAAATGACTTGAAGGCATACAACACAACAGGAACTACAGGGGTTCTTTCAGAACAGAGAAAATACAAATTAGAATTAAACTCTTATTATTTTCATCCTGTGCTAAGCTTGTTAGGCAAAGGTCATTTTTGGCTGATTCAGTTTTACTACTATATACCACTTTATTCATTTTACAAGAGCTATATTTTGGAACTCTTAAAGCAATGGCATCAAAACTGTTTTGTTTCTCTTAGCTTTCAACGACTAGGTTTCTATGAGGGCCCAGCAAAGCACCTGCTCTGAATACTGTGCCTAAAGACCTTAAAGACCACTTGAACATCAGTACAGGAAATGGATGACGGTGATGAGGCAGAAATTAGTGCTTGACTTTCCCCTAATGAAGTTGCTGCCTAATTGGTCCACTGACCCAGATTTGATGGAACTGACCCCTCTACCTCCATTGAAAAGACAATCTACTTCATACAAAGAAATTATAAACAACCTTAAAGAGAGGATTGGCAAGCTTGACTAAGCAGCACCTGAGAGTGCTGACCCTTTGTTACATGATCTCATGTGAGATCAATTCTTTCTAGTAGAGCAGACAGCAGAAAAAATATTTCACAGAATGGATATGCCGCAAAGGGAAGTTTCTGGCCTAAGAGCTACCATTGCAGCTTTGGTTGGTCTGGTGAGAATTTTGACTGCAGCACCTTCAGGAAATTGACGTAGCCAAGGAATTGAAAGCTGTACTGGATCAGTAGATTGCCAAGCTGACTATGAACCAGAAGTAGCCGAACTATCTGCAGAAACAATGGGCAAGCAATTAAATCGCATAATGGAAGACTGGAACCTGAATTCCAGGAGATGTCCCCTAGTTGGAAGAAAGGATCTATGACTCAATAGGACCAATTCAATCTCTGTGCTTAGTCTTACTCCCTTAGACCCAAAATTCCAGGTAATAGATGAGTTCCTGGAGGGCCATTCAGACACTCCCCCTCCTCCCTGCAACCAAGAGACAGACAACAACAAGAATAATACTACACTTGATATTGCATCTAAAAATTCCAGTAGCCCTGATGTAAAAGAGGATTTTGTCACAGGAAGTGCGCCGGGGGGGGGGGGGTATATTATTAGCTCTCTCAATATCATTTTCTGTAAGGCTTATGGTGTATTAAGCACACAGTTCTAGCACAAACTGGCTTAAGTCCTTAATATGTTCCAGCACCCCCTGCAGATGAATATTTCTTCTGCTATGATGACTCTTAGAACCAATGAATCTAGATCTTAAAGTCATTGTCTCTTTTTTCTAAATGCTCAATTCTTGAATCATTATTATCTGTATGTTGTTTAATTTCTGACAGAGTTACTTTAATCTCTACAAATTCTGATGCTAAACTTTTAATAGAAGAATTTGTTTCATTAATGCCATTAAATAGTCCAGTTTGTCATCCCTAGGCATTACCTTCTTTGGGGTGTCAAAGTTTCCTCGAGCCTGATCCATGATGATTTATGATGGCTCCGGCACAATGGTGTCAGGAGCCAGGATTGTGCCTGGCTGATTTATGCCTATCTCGCTCTAAGCGCAAGGAAAAGTTTGCAAAAGCTTTCCAACTTTCTGCACTGAGCTTTTGAAAAAGGCTTGTAGATATCTCTCAGCCGGCTATAAGTTGATTTTATAGGGTTTAATCAACTTATAGCTGGAGAGACGAGCCTGGTACTACCCAGCAAACTACCGCCCGGTTGCCAACCTACCCTTCCTGGGTAAGCTCCTAGAGCGAGCGGTAGAAAGCCAATTGCGGGACTTCCTAGATCGATCCGGGGGCTTAGACCCGTCCCAGTCGGGTTTCCGCGGGTCACGGAGTGGAATCCGTCCTCGTAGCGATCACTGGCGACATCCGCCGTCAACTGGACCGGGAGGCTCGGCAGTCCTAGTCCTTTGGACCTAACTGCGGCCTTTGATACCGTTGATCATGACTTGCTCCTCTACCGCCTGGCTGCCTCTGGGATCCAAGACAAGGCTTTGACCTGGCTGGAATCGTTCCTGCGAGGCCGCTCGCAGCAGGTTGAGTGGCAGGGTCAGGTCTCTAGGAAAAGTGAATTGGAGTGTGGAGTCCCCCAGGGTGCTATTCTATCTCCCACCCTCTTCAACATCTACGTCCAGCCCCTGGCCAGCATTGCTAGGAGCCATGGGTTCTCCTGCTACCAATATGCAGACGATACACAGCTGCTCCTGAAGCTTGACCCAGGGTCATCGTCGGTGCCGGACAGCTTCAGCCAAGGGTTGAGAGCGGTGACGAGCTGGCTCAGAGCACATAGACTCAAAATCAACCCGGCAAAAATGGAGATCCTCTGGCCTGGCCG
This sequence comes from Anolis apletophallus, assembly GCA_030556195.1. Taxonomy (NCBI): domain Eukaryota; kingdom Metazoa; phylum Chordata; class Lepidosauria; order Squamata; family Anolidae; genus Anolis; species Anolis apletophallus. The sequence continues at coordinate 95,789,127 of JARBWK010000009.1, forward strand.
ACCCGACCCTCACCCACCGCTGCCACTCTTTGAGGGCGAGTCCCTATCCCCTGCTCCGGCGGTGAAAAGCCTGGGAGTGATCCTGGACGAAAAACTAACAATGGAGGCCCAGATCCAGGCTGCAGCCAAAGGCGCCCTTTTCCATCTCCGTAGGGCTCGCCGGCGGGCCCCCTACCTACCACCTGAGGCGCTGAGAACCGTGGTACATGCCACCGTTGTCTCGCGCCTGGATTACTGCAATGCCCTGTACGCGGGCCTCCCTGTCCACAACCAAGAGGCTAAAACTCATCCACAACGCAGCGGCCAGACTCATCTCTGGGTCATCAGTGAGGGACCACATTTCCCTATTTTAAAAGATCTCCACTGGCTGCCCTAGAGTTCAGAGTGCTCTACAAACTTTTGGTGCTCACTTTTAAAGCACGGCATAACATTGGGCCAGCCTACCTGAGCGCCCGGCTGACGGTCCAACGCAGCGAGAGGCCAGCACGTGCCATAAACGGTGATCGGATGACCATCCCTGGGGTGCGAGAGGCTCGGCTGGTAGAGACCCGGCGGAGAGCTTTCTCCGTGGCGGCCCCCATGATCTGGAACTCACTGCCACCCGCCCTCAGAGCCACTTCGACCCGGACTAGGTTCCTGTCAGACCTGAAAACCTGGCTCTTCCGCCTAGCGTTTGGGGCCTGATCGGTACCTTGAATGACTGAGCCTCTCCTTGCCGTCTGTATCTATGTTTTTAAATTGATGTACATTGATGTATTTTGGGGTTTTTAAATGATGTAAGTCGCCCGGAGCACCGGTGGTGGAGGGCGACTCACAAATATTAAAGTATTATTATTATTATTATTATTATTATTACTAACACTGTTCATTTCCCATGCTCTGCCCCCAATCTGGATTTCTCTACAAAAGACAGATACGAGACAAAGTAAGGAATGTATTGGATATTTTGGAATATTTGGAAAAAACATTATGAAAAACAAGCAGCTTTAGTCTTTTTTAGATGCAGAAAAGGTCTTTCATAAACTGAATTGGCCATTTATGTTTAAGGTATTGGAATATGGATTTAAGTGATAATTTTATAAAATTGATAAAATCAATTTACACTAGATAGATGGCACAGGTGATTGTAAATGGAAACCTAATCAAGCCATGTGAAATTCAAAAAGGGACTAGGCGGGGATGCCCACTCTCACCTCTTCTATTTATACTAGTTCTTAAAGTATTGTTAAGGGACATAAGAGGTGAGGAAAAAATTTCTGGAATAAGGATTTTTAACATTATAAATTATGAGTATTTGCAGATGACTTGGTAATTACTTTAGAATAATCATTGAATGCAATAGAAACCTTGATGGGAAAGCTGAATAATTATGAAACTTTAGCAGAATTTAAAATTAAGGGTCAAAACCAAAAAAAAATGTAGACATAAAAGCTCAGGAAACACTGTCATATATAACAGGTTTCAAAATAGAAAAAAGGGTACAGTACCTAAATGTTACTCTGACAAAACTATCTTCTGTTCCAAAATAATATGAAACCTTGTGGATCAGTATTTTTAAAGATCTGTTAAGATGGGATTAAATACAACTGTCACTTCTGGGCAGACTCTCTGATAAAAATAAATGTATTGCCAAAACTGTTGTCCCTTTTCCAAACAATACCTGGGATAGCAAGAGATTAACAATTTAAGAAATGGCAAATATATATATCTAAATTTATAAGGCAAGTAAAGAAGCCAAGAATTAAATGTAAGGTACTACAAGATGCAAAAGAAAGGGGTGGATTAAGCATGTCTAAACTGAACTTCTATTTCACTGATTTCTGTTTAATTTGGATAAAAGATTGGATTTTGTTGAGTGATACTACATAGGATGTTAACACTGGAGAGACATGATCTGAGATATGGTTGGCACAGATATACTGTATATAGTATGATAAAGTGAAAGGGAATGTAGATTTCAAAAATCATTATGTTAGATGTGCCTTACTACGAATATGGGAGATATATAAGTCAATCTTATGCCCGGAGATCCCAGGGTGGGTATCTGCACAAGAAGCATTTTATAGTAAAGAAGCATAAGGTAAGAACAAATGGTTAACATATCAAGGTCTCTTAGAAAATGTACATGGAGAATATAGAATCAAAACAAGAGAACAATTAATTGCAGAGTGCTTTGGCTTCCAGTGGTTTTCTTATTTACAGTTAATGAAGAGATTCAGACGAGACAAGCAGCCGGTTGGTTTTGAAATAAGCAAATCTGAATTTTGAGTTACAATGATATATGAATGATGAACATTTAATTGCTAAAATTGTTATTGAAATGGGAAATGGCAGATAAGGAAGTTAAAGTTTGCATGATAAAGTGGGCACAAAATGTGGGGCACAATATAATGTTGGAACAACGGGAGAAAATGTGGAATAAAGGGTTACAATTCACACTATGTTATAACTTGAAAGAGAATGTCTATAGAATGAAGAACTGGTGATATACAGCACCTGAAAAACTCTCTAAGTTATATAAAAAGAGCTTCAATGTTTGCTGGAAATGTAAACAAGTGGGGTCCTTCTATTATATGTGGCGGGCATGTAAACATGCCAGGAAATATTGGATTCAAATATACCCCGTGATCCATAAAATTTTAGAGAAAGCATCCAGTTAAAACTGGAGACTCTTCTACTTGGTCTGACTGATAATAATAATCAGGATAGACAATAGCAATGTATTACCACAGCAGCCAGACTACTCTATGCACAGAAATGAAAGAGTGCAACAATACCAACATGGGGGAATGGATAATAAAAGTGATGGACTTGGCTGACATGGACAAATTAACATGTCTACTAAAAGAAAGGATATTGAAAACATTTTAAAAGGCTGGAAATCTTTTATTCCCCTTTTGCATGAAGAAGAGAAGGACTTGCCAATTCTGAGTTTTGAATAATAAATTTAAAGGTTTTTTGTTGATGTTGTTGTAATATGAGAAAAGAGTTAGTAAATAGAGATCTAGAGGGTGAAGCATATGATATTAGCTTTCTTTGTAAGTAGATCGGGGTAGACCGGAGGTCACTCATCTTCCCCCTTTCCCCCCCTCCCTATTTTTCTTTTTTCCCTTTTTATTTTTTAAAGAGAAGGATGTATGACATGCTCTTGTTATATTCCGAATAGATTACTGCAACACACTCTACGTGAGGCTGCCTTTGAAGACCGTTCGGAAACTTCAACTAGTCCAGCGGGCGGCAGCCAGGTTACTAACTGGAGCGACATACAGGGAGCATACCACTCCTCTGTTGTGTCAGCTCCACTGGTTGCCTGTCCAATTCCAAGCACAATTCAAAGTGCTGGTTTTGACCTTTAAAGCCCTTTAGGGTTCTGGCCCAGCTTACTTCTCTGAACGTATCTCTCCTTATGTCCCACCTCAACATTTGCGATCTTCTGGGGAGGCCCTGCTCTTGGTCCCACCTTCGTCGCAAATACGTTTGGTGGGGACGAGAGACAGGGCCTTCTCGGCAGTGGCCCCTCGCCTGTGGAACTCGTTTCCCAGCAAAATAAGTTCAACCTCTTCCCTACTTTCCTTTAGAAAAAAGCTAAAAGCTTTGGGACCAGGCATTTGGTTAAATATTGGGCAGCAGACAGACAAATAAATAATGAAAATGCTATGAAAACGAACTGTAGACTAGCTCTGAACAAACTGACGATTATGGTACTCGGATTATGGGTGGTTTAATTATTGTTATATAAGTGGTTTTAAGATCATGTATTTTTGATATATTGTTGTTGTTTTTATCCAATATATATGCGGCATCAAATTCTTGCCTTTTTGTTAGCTGCCCTGAGTCCCCCTTCGTGGGTAGAGAAGGGCGGGTTATAAGTAATTGGAATAAACAAATAAAATATAAAAAGAGAGGGTGCAGATAAAAGCTATGTGTAGCAACCCAGTTCCCTTTCGTGCCTGGGGGGCAGGGGGCAGCCCCGGGGGTCCCAATTGCATTAGGGCCCATTGCAGCTGATGAGGATATGGAAGAGGGAGATGATGGGGCAGTGGGGCCTTCTTCCCCTGTAGAAAGTTTAGAATGGGATGACGAATGGCCATATGGTTATGAGAACTGGGAAAGTCAGGCTGACCCTGAGAGTGATGATTCTGATCAGTATGAGAACCCAGGTGGTTACGGGTCGCAGGAGAGGATCAGGGAAACAGTGGAGGATGAGCCCATGGAAGGCGAAAGGGAGTTCGGCTCTCACGAAGATAGTGAATCAGGTGCTGGGAGGCAAGGACGGAGCTTTGATAGGAGACGGAGCATTGAGTCCAGCAGGAGGGATTGGCACCGAAGCCTAGAGCGCCAGAGAAGCGCTAGGTCCCGTAGCACAGATTGGCGGAGAAGCCTAGAGCGTCGGGGGCCTCGCCAAGGGGATTAAGTATAAGATCCGTGGGAACGGATCCTCAGTAGCTCGGCCACTTCTGTTCTACAAGAAAGTGAAGCGAGCGAAGGTCCACGGAGCCAGTTCGCGGCTCGTGCCATGCCAAGAAGTTTCTTGGGTCCTGTTTGAACCTTGCCTTGTTCCTTGATCCGCATTGTTTTGTGGAGCCTTTGCCAAGCCTTTGCCAAGTAAATTGCCTTTGGATTTTACTACAGACTCTTTGCTTTTGGATTGAACTTTTTGATACTTTTTACGGACAATTTACCTTTTCACCTGTTTTTATTATTCAATAAATAGTTAGCTGATTACCATCTCTGTGTGTGTGATTAAGGGGCTGGGCCGAGACCCTGCATCGTGACACTATGTTATATGAAAATGAAGTGTGCATAAATATGATCACCAATGGAAACTAAGTGTAAGCAAGATATTGTAAAGTTGAAACAATAAAAATATTATCCATCACTTTCATGGCTATCAGGGTAAAGTTACACAATACTCAAAAAGCAGTGACGTTACTGGCTGTTATCTCAACTCAATATGCACACACAGGGATAGGTATGCTAATCAAATCTTTTTATATAACCATAATGGTCAATAAAGTCAAACAATATGCAATAAGTTTCAATCACTCTCAAAGTCAGATAGTAGAGCAAATAACATAAATAGTTAATCGTGTATATCACAAGCAGTATCCCCCACCTTCCCCAGTTTGGGTATAGCCCCACAAGCGGCGAATTAACAAAATAAACAATGATACGTCACCTCCCAGTACAGTTCGTGAGAGAACATCAACATACAGACTGTAAAAGTGAAAATCATACAATCAATATCGTATCCACGAAGAGCCGTGGTGGTATGGTGCAGATGTATCCAAAACTTGCAAATAAAAATTATAATCCACAGCCCGTTGGCCGTAACTCAAACGTTCCCAGGATGGGGATAAGCCACAATGGTTAGGAGAGTCGCGAATAGCTGCTGAGGTAGAAATACAATAGCACTCACTTCTGTAATATAAAATATATAAACAAACACGCTATAATAGCATCCCAAATTATAACAGCTGTAACTGAGGGTAGGAGAGAATATCCCTACTTACCAATGTATATATCCAATATTCATATATATTTATCGCCTCTAAGGCGAAACTGCAATGCAGAAAGTAAATAATATAGCCACAATGGCGACAACCGAAGATCCGGTGTAAAGTAAAACTGAAAAGCTGCATTAAGTACACTGCTGTCAACATCGCAATCAAGCACCTGTAACGAACTGCTGAGAAATCTTGTTCTGTTGTTTAAAGGAGAATGTCATGTAAACTAAGCGATTCATTTAAACCAGTTGGTTGTTGGCTATTAGGCGGATTATCCACTTTCTTTCACATCTGAGTAATGCGATCTGTATGTCAGCATGTGGACGTGCAGTGACCTTTTCCAATCCCACAAATTTGAAGTCTGGTTGTGACTCATGTATCATTTTAAAATGTCTATATAGGTAAGTGTCTTCATTCCCCATCTGAATGCGAGATTTGTAGAGCAAATAACATAAATAGTTAATCGTGTATATCACAAGCAGTATCCCCCACCTTCCCCAGTTTGTTATACATTGGTGGCGATTCATAGATGAAGTCCTCTTCCTCATTAAGCCGCAGACTAATACCGTGGAATGTGATAAGTGGCTTGCCTCTTGGCACCCCAACATAAAGTTTACAACCTCATATGACCTGAATCAGGTCAATTTCCTGATGTGACCATATACAAAGATGACAACAAATTGGCTGTCAAGCCATTCACAAAACCTACCGCCAAGAATGCTCTTTTGCATTATAAGAGCCATCATCCACCAGCACTGAAGAATAATTTACCTTTCTCTTTATTGATCAGAGCTAGAAGAAACTCCACCAACGACATTCATTATGAGATTGAAGCAGGCTGCATCTTAGAAAACTTCAGAAAGAAAGGATACCCGGACAGTATACTTCAGAAAGCCAAACTCAAAGCGGATGGCGCTAAGAGAATAGATTTGCTTACCACCAGAACTAAACAGCCCACTAACAGAGTGATCTGGTCGTTAACGTACACTACTAAAAGCCGAGAATTAATACGTATTGTCAAAGACACTGGCCACTCATCTCAGACATTGCGGGCCTGGAGAATTGTCCCATGCCGGCCTTCAAACGCACGGAGAACATCAGAGATTGGCTATTGAGTTCAGACCACAGTAAACATAAAACCCCCACTAGCAATTTCAGGGCGGGCACTTTCATGTGTGGCCATTGTGCTATGTGCAAGTTTGTCTCTTCAGAGAAACAAATTAATATACCCATGACAACCAAAACAATTAAACTCAACCAATTCTTTATGTGTGCCTCTGAATCGTCGGTATATTTACTTTATTGCTCTTGCCCACGCCTGTATGTGGGCATGACCAAAAGATCACTGAGGAAAAGATTGGGTGAACACAAATCTCGCATTCAGACGGGGAATGAAGACACTTACCTATATAGACATTTTTAAACGATACATGAGTCACAACCAGACTTCAAATTTGTGGGATTGGAAAAAGTCACTGCACGTCCACATGCTGACATACAGATCGCATTACTCAGATGTGAAAGAAAGTGGATAATCCGCGCTAATAGCCAACAACCAACTGGTTTAAATGAGTCGCTTAGTTTACATGACATTCTCCTTTAAACAACAGAACAAGATTTCTCAGCAGTTCGTTACAGGTGCTTGATTGCGATGTTGACAGCAGTGTACTTAATGCAGCTTTTCAGTTTTACTTTACACCGGATCTTCGGTTGTCGCCATTGTGGCTATATTATTTACTTTCTGCATTGCAGTTTCGCCTTAGAGGCGATAAATATATATGAATATTGGATATATACATTGGTAAGTAGGGATATTCTCTCCTACCCTCAGTTACAGCTGTTATAATTTGGGATGCTATTATAGCGTGTTTGTTTATATATTTTATATTACAGAAGTGAGTGCTATTGTATTTCTACCTATTTGGGACCACCCTGAGGAAGATATTATTCAAAACGGGACAGTACTGTGGATTTTACAACCTGTAGGTGGCTTACCCGGTGATTACACCAACACGGAGTAAATTTAGCCATTGGAGGCTTGGAGCAGCTATTCGCGACTCTCCTAACCATTGTGGCTTATCCCCATCCTGGGAACGTTTGAGTTACGGCCAACGGGCTGTGGATTATAATATTTTTTTGCAAGTTTTGGATACATCTGCACCATACCACCACGGCTCTTCGTGGATACGATATTGATTGTGTGACTTTCACTTTTACAGTCTGTATGTTGATGTTCTCTCACGAACTGTACCGGGAGGTGACGTATCATTGTTTATTTTGTTAATCCGCCGCTTGTGGGGCTATACCCAAACTGGGGAGGGTGGGGGATACTGCTTGTGATATACACGATTAACTATTTATGTTATTTGCTCTACTATCTGACTTTGAGAGTGATCGAAACTTATTGCATATTGTTTGACTTTATTGATCAGGGTAAAGTTGCCACACTTGTAGGCCACGTTTATGACTGTAAGCCTGCCAAGTTTCAGAATGTTTGGGTCATCCACCAATTTTTAGGACATTTTTAAAGTTATTACAAATAATGTTTTTTTAAATATATATAAACCAAAAAAGGTATCCCCTTGCATCTCTGCATGATGCGACAATATGAGCAGGGCCTACTTCCTGCAAAGTTTCAGAAATATCTGGTCATCCACTGAATTTTAGGAATTTTTTCCATTTTAAAAGCCTTGGGCAAGTCATACTCTCTCAGCCTCAGAGGCTAGAGAATTAAAATATTTCTAGACTCATTTCTCTGTCGTTTTTATGGCTATCAGAATGAACCTTGCCACAGTTGTAGGCTACATTAACCCCTTTCAAACTTTCAATTCTCAGAACATTTTGGTCATCCACTGATTTTTAATTTTAAAAAAAAGTTTTTACAATTTATAAGAAACTACATGAAGTGTCCTCTTGATTTTCTGCATAGTGACAACACATCAGCAGGGTATCAATCTTGCAAAGGTTCAGAAAGATTTGGTCATCCACTGATTTTTAGGGACTTTTTTTGTCAATTGAAGCACCTTGGGTGAGTCACACTCTCTCAACCTCAGAGGAAGGTAAAGGCAAAAACAAACACCTAGAAGAAGACTTTGTGGTGAGTAGGTTTGCATATTGGTCATTCCAAGAAAGAACTAAAAATAATGACTGTAACTCACACTGGTGAAGTGGGAGACAACTGTCAAGAAGTAGTGCAGCCAGTTATTGCCTGGTGTCACGATGCACGGACTTGACCGGCCCCTTAATCACACACACAGAGATGGACTGAAGGCTAACTACTTTATTGAATATAGAAACAGGTCAAAAGGAATATTGTCCATAAAAATAGCAAAAAGCAATCCAAAGGCTGTAAGCAATCAATTGTCCAAAAGCAGCTTGATGAGTAATCCAAAAGGCTTAGCAAGGCTCCGCACAGCAATGCGGATTCAGGAACAAACAAGGTACGAAATACAAGGCAAGACTTGGTGGCCACTAGCCAGCTTAGCTCCGTAGACCCACTTCGCTACACGTCTACTCAGAAGAGACGTGGCCGAAGCACTGGGGATTCGTTCCCACGGATCCTATACTTAATCTTTTGGCCGAGGTCCCCGACGCTCTAGGCTTCGTCGTCTCCAATCTTTGCTGACGGACCTCGGCCTGTCTAGGCTCTTGGTACCATCCCCTTCTGCTGGACTCGATGCTACTTCTCCTATCAAGGTTCGGCCTTGTCTCCCAGCACCTGGGTCTCTATCTTCATGAGAGCTCTCCTCCCTAGAATCTTCCCAGCCGCTTTCTTCCATGTTTTCACTCACAAGCTCCTGTGAGCCTCTCCCACCCGGGTGTTCATAACTTTCGCTATTACTGCTTTCCATTTGCACCTGGTTATCATCTATGTCTGCATAAGGGTCAAGCCAACTTTCATCCCAAGCCAAGCTTTCAGTGGGAGAAAGAGGCCCAGTGATGGGAAACGCCCCTTCAGGTAACCCTTCCAAATCCTCTTCAGAATCTATCTCTGCAGGTGCAGGCCCTAATGCTAATGGAACCCCCGGTGCTGTTCCCTGGCCCCCAGGCACAAACGAGAACTGCTGTGCTACACCTGGCTTCACTGCATAATAAAGTATGATTTGGGGGAGAGACAATTCTCAAAGCAGCAGTGTAGCCACTACTTGCCTGAGAGCACTTTGTGCCAAGAGTTTTGCCAATAAAAAGAATTATAACCGTGTCAAAATAAAGGCTGCCTTGACACAGAATGCAATGTTGAGAATTTGTGGCAAATTATGATCCAAACCCACTGGTGGAATGGGAGAAGACGATCTCCAACAGCAGTGGAGCAAGCCAGTGAGTGCCTGGCCTAGTGACTTGATAAAATATTTCTGACAGAGTGTTCTGAGTGTCCTTCAGAAAAACGATGCTGTGTCTTAATTTTACTCAGGCCCTTTAGCAGAGAAACTATGCTGTCTTAAAAAATACAACCAATAAACAGAGGATATGCACCATGATGTTTTTTGTGGCCCTCAAGTCAAACCAGGGACTGATACTGTATATTGTGGCCAGGCTATATAGACTACAGGTGTGCAAAATGTCTAGGTGCCAGTCAGAAGCCTTTTACTGTTACCAATTTTTTTTGCAATCTCAACATTGTGATTTGCATATCTGTAGATCTCATAAGAGCATCAGATGGGCATGTTAGGGAAAACACCGCTAAATCCTATTGGTGGGAGGCCAATTAAGCCCAATTATGAGATTTATTTTTCAACAGCCTTGACAGATTTAATAGGTTACTTGATTTGTACATATACAGATTTAATCTACATAAACATCCGTTGAGCAAGTTAAGGGAGGTACCATTGAAATTGCAAATCTTATCATTGAGAAAGAATTGATACTCCAAAGAAATGAGTGTCCTTTATAAAAAAGTAAAATGGTGTCCTTTATATAAAATGGCAAGATCAACATTTGCACTTTGGAAGTTTTGGTTGGTTGAATACATGGGAGCATAATCTGTGAATGTGAAGAACTGATGTACTGATCCTCATATTGGAAAAGGTAAATGAACATCATCCACTGCCAATGTCATGGTGCCCAGAATTGGACACAGTATTCCAGTTGAGGTCTCTGACCAAAGTAGAATAGAGAGGCACCATGGCTTCCCTTTATCTAGACCAGGGGTGGGCAATGACTGGCCCTCCAGGTGTTTTGGACTTCAACTCTCAGAAATCCTAGCCAGTTTACCAGCTGTTAGGATTTCTGGGAGTTGAAGTCCAAAACACCTGGAGGGCCGGTAATTGCCCACCCCTGATCTAGACACTATACTCCTTTTGATGCAGCCCAGAATCCCATTGGATTTTTAGATGCTGCATCACACTCAGGCCCATAGCCAGAAAAAAAATGGGAGTGGTTGAATTTTTTTGGTGACTCATACAATTTACATTGTACGACTCATTCATATTTTTATATAAATTTAATTAAATCAAATTTCTGTTTTAGTGACAAAGTTAGAAGTCTAACCCCCCCCCCCCCCAAAACACTCTTAAGTGGCTAGACAAGGTATGGGACATCATGGATATGGACAGTCTTAACCTTTTATGAAAAAACATAATGGAAGACCTATCAAGCCAACTGATTGGCAGTTATTTAGAGACTATATGAATAAGGAGAACTTAGAAGATCATTGTTTGAGGCCACTAGAAGATGACTAGAGAATTGCAATATTGCCAGATGAAATGAAAGCAAGAAAGACAATGGAATTAATGTAAGATCGTAAGAGGATAAAAATAACCGAGGAAAAAGACCTGAGAAATACCCCATCTACCCCTCCCTCCACTTTTTTCAATTGTTATTTTTATTTATTGCTCTACTAGTTTACTTCTTTGCTCCCCAATATTTTCGCTGATACCTTTCCTTGGATTCTCTTCCCCTCCCTACCCTCCCCATACCCGATTCCCCAGGATCCTACCTTCCAGTATCTCAACCCTGTTTCTGCTACAGCTTTTAATAATATTCTCCTCCCCTACTCCAAAATTTTTCAATAAAGACTTTATTAAAAAAAATTACCCTTAATTGGTAATCTAGTGGTTATAAAATAATACCACAACACCTGTTGGGATCACTTGAAAACTGTGTCAATATACTTTGAAAGAAATCAGGCTCCATCGATAAACTTTGGTGGACATTCAAGGATGCAAGTCCAATCAGTCTTTCTTTTCCTATTATTATTCTTATACATGTTTTCAAACATTTAAGAATTGAAAACAACCTTTCATTTGCAGCGGTTGGCACTAGCAATATTGCAGGAATCTGCAGAAAGTTCTTCATATTCATAAAAAACGGTTTATTACAGACAAGATATGTTTCCAGTTCATTTGATGGTTTTTCCATTTTTTACACCACAGGTCAAACTCTTCCATCGAAGTGTCAGTAATCTTTTGTGACATTTCATGCCATAACAGCCAATTGTTTGTGTGACGGCGCGGTGAGCGCCACCTGCATATAAAATCTCGAGTTCTTAAAGGTTTGCATCGTTAAAGTGTGTTTTTACAGCCTGTACATTTTGCAAGATATTCAGTTGCACTGATGGGTCCTTAGCACCTGCCAACCATCATTAGCAGAGCCCAGTTGAGTTTGTTCTGCCCCTTTTTCCAGGGATCTGGGGAACTAGCTACTTTTCCTTCCAGAGACAACCAGGACCCCTCCTATAAGGATGTGTTTTATAACTGATTTTTATTAAATTTTCAGATTTTTTATAGACATTACAAAACATACAAATATACCATACACGAATACAAAAGGGAAAAGGGAGGTGGAGGGAATATGGGGCAATTTTGACTTCCGTTCTAATTCCATACTTTATCATGTTACATTGTGATATTACTTCTTCAACATTGGGCATCCTAAAGTGCTCTTACTTATATTTTTTAGTGTAATTTTTGACAGAGTGTTTCATTCTATTTTCATTAATCACTGACCAGTCTGTCATCGTATTCCCCTGGCCATTATTCTGGCGAAGCCAGTATGTTAATTCGTCCATTCCCTTGATTTCCATCACTTTCTCCAACCATTGTTCTTTGTCTGGGAGGAGATTTTGCTTCCAAAGTTTTGCGAAGATTATCTGTGCCGCCGTGGCCAGATACACAAAAAGTTTCTGTTGGTTTTCATTTTCAAAGGTCTCATCTCCTATTAACCCTAATGGGTATAGTTCCGGAGTTCTTGGAAAGTCTGTTTTTAGCATTTGTTTACATTCTTGATGGATCATTGACCAATATTCTTTTGTCTTGGGACAAGTCCACCACATGTGGTAAAAGGTACCTTCCTGTATCTTACATTTCCAACATTTATTGTCCATATTTTTATACATAATACTCAATTTTTGCAGTGTAATATACCAACGGTGGATCATTTTGAGCCAGTTTTCTTTCAGATCAGTAGCATATGTAATTTTGAGGTTTTTACGCCATATTATTTCTTATTCTCTAAATTGTATTGGTCTCCCTATGTTTTGAGCCCATTTGACCATTGTTTGTTTGATTATCTCCTCCTCTGTTATCCAGGCAAGAAGCATGGAATAGATCTTTGGATGTGTTATAAGGATGTGTTTTAAAAGGTTTGCCAGACCAGGCCCTTGGTCAGGCCATCTTTCAATACCAGTCTGATTTCCTTGGAATTCAAGCAGAAGGCTCAGCATATCGGAAGGCTGAGTAAATGTGGGGACTTCCAAGCGCCTCCAAACCAGTCATTTGGCCTCAAGAGGAAGACTGGGCCATCTGACTGGGGCTATGAGTGTTCTTACCTCAAAGCCATTGGAAGAGAAAGGACTCGGAGAGCTTTTCAGCTACAGCTTCTTGGACCAAAACAGCAAAGGAACTTTTAAGTAAGTCAGTTATTATTTTGGGGGAAATTAAGCAAAGTGCCTGAGTGAAGTTACGGTAACTCATGTAATGAACAATAAAGTGAGTTAACCAAAGTCTTCAGTTTAGTCCTTGGAGCCCTGAGCCTTTCAAGGGAGGCCAAAAAGCACTCCCCTGGGATAGATAGACCACGTTCTTGCCCTTTCACAAGGCACTGATAGCCCGGGAGCAACGGCACAGTTTGACCCACATTTGTCTCTTAACTCCACCGAGTCTGAATGTATAAAATCTCTTATCTTTGTTATATCATTTTTATTTAAAGTTATTATCATTTCCCCATACATCTGGTCTTTTTATTATCTAATATTCCTATTGAGAGTCTCCCTATTTTGTTCAATGGGAATTTATTTCACCATTTTCCCCTAGCATTCTCATGTTCAAGATAGCAGGCTTTTTAAATTTTTCTTTATTTCTTGACTGTTCATCAGTGGTTCCATCCATTTATTGACTTCTCAGTTCTTACCCTTTTGCATTGTCAAACTCTAATTCTAATAGTTTCATTAGTTGGCATGCTTCAAAGTAACTTTGTAGATTGGGAGCGCCCCACCCTCCATTTGCTTGCAGAGAATAAAATGACAAATTGAATATTCTGTTTTATTTTGGCTCCCACCACCCAAGTTTTTATTGAGGTGTCCCATTTTTTTTATTTGGTGTATTGAATGGTATCACCTGGAAGAGAAATAAAATCATCATCTTAATTATTTTGATCTTGTTTGTTATTCCCCAGGATTATTTGGATTTACTTTAACCCTTGCCAGGAAAGATGTCTGATTTTTAAAGATTATTGCAAGATCCCTTCACATTTCAAAATTATATTTGCTACTTCACTTATGGATTCCTCTGGTGACCCTAATATTATCATGGTGTTGTCTGTATATAAATCAATTTTGATTTCTTCCCTGCCTAATTTCAATCATTTTATTCTCTTTTCCTTCCTAATTAAATTAGCTAAGGGTTCTATTGCCATAGCAAATAAACTCGGGGAGAGAGGACAACCTTGTTTTGTGCCACTTTTGATCCTGAATAATTCTTGATTTTTGACAATTATTTTTGCCTGATTATTTTTTATATAATTCTGTTATTACCTTGCAAAATGTATTTCCCAATTTTAAGTTTTCACAATTCTTGGGTAGCTACTTATGATTTACAGAGTCAAAGCCTTTATAGACATCCAGTTTTAATATCAATAATTTCTCTTTCTTTAATGTTGCTTGATTGATTACATTTGTTATGTTCCCAATTGGGTCAGCCAGCCAGCATCCTTTTTGAAAATGAATCCATATTGGTCTTCTTCAATTAAATTTGGAATAATCTCTTTCAGTCTGTTAGCTAATATTTTTGTAAAGATTTTATAATCTACATAATGTAATTGGTTTGTATGAATTGGGGTTATTTTCCTCCTTATTTGGTTTTAATGTTATTATTTCTGATCTTTTCCATTTTTCAGGAATTATTCTGTGTATCATATCTCATTGAAAAATATTAGTAATTTCATCTTGAAAAGTTTTGTAGAAGTTTGTAGTGAGACCATCTTGTGGTCCGAGAGAGGAATTTGGTTTAAGATTCTTGATTACCACATTGATTTTCTCAATAGTTATTTTCTTTTCAAGTAGTAATTGAAATTCTGGGTCCCGAGCCTCTGTCCTCCCACCGTTATTACCAGAAAATAATCTAGCGTGGTGAATTTATTGTTTATTGTTTCTTCGGGGAGGGGTCAACTTTTTCTCCTACTTTCTCATTGACTTCCCTAATATTCAAGTTTTTCAGATGCTAAGTCAGCTACTAGGTTGCCTGATTCCACTTTATTTAATCTGGTCCTCCATCTGCTGGGTTTCTGTATTCCTCATCATTAGACATCAGGACTAGAGTTGAATTGAATTGTGATACTGTAACATCTGGAAGGCTGCAGTGTGGCTCTTTTAGTCAGAATAATGGGGTTTGAATTTGGATACAAGGTTTGTGAATATGATGTCTGACTTTAAAATTCCCTTTAACCTTTCCCCAACTTCAGAACCACTAGTGCTGGTGGGTTGCAATTCCCATTATCCCCAGTCTGCATGGTGAATAATCAGAAGTGATGGGAATTTATGTGATATGCTGTGAAGAGACTCCTTATACAAATTGATGCTTAAAGATGTTTTTAAAGAAAAAGGTAAAGATTTGGCCGACATTTAACTGTAATCGGTAATTTTTTCATTAACAATATTGATTCTTCCTGTGTTATGTGTTTGCTCATCATGAGTGTTGTTTTCTATTCCTATCAATTCATCTACACTTTGCAACTAAGCAACTAAACAGATAAATAAAGCACCTTTCATACTGCAAAAGAATTACACAATTGTCATTCAAAATAGGGTTATTGAGTGGGAGTTAAGTTGGGCATGAAGAAAATTTCAACAAAATTGCAATAACATCATGGTGATATCTTTACCAAGTAGAGAGGTTAAAATCACATAAAGGGGAAGAAGAGTGTTTGTGTCCAGAACTTCATCTTGCTTCAGATGTTGTTTAAACTATAGTTTAGGATGTTCTTAAAGGAGAGTTGATGCAAACAATGCCAGCTCTACCCTTTTTCTCTAGGGAACAAAGAGAAGTTTCTAGTGACCTAGATTTTTTGACATGAAAGAAATGCAAACCCTTATACAATTGCATAACTGGAGAGTGATTTCTCAATTTTTACACAGGTGGAACATCACTTATTATACGGGTTGAGCACCACTTTTGCAGAATTCCAAATTCAAAACATTGCAAAATTCCAAATTGTCCACATAGGTGGTCTCAGGCTCCATATACATTCCCATATGATCCAGTTTCTAAATCCAGATTGTCTGCCTTGATCTGGATTATATCTAGCCTGAGATTGTAACACCTTTCTGATAGTTTCATGGACAAAATTACTAGTGTGTAAAATTACTTTTATCCTACAGCATAAATGACACTTAAATATATTTTGTGTTTGGATTTGGGTTCTGTCTTCAAGATATTTCATTATGTACAAATATGCAAATACAGGCACAGTATTCCAAAATCTGAATCACGCCTGTTCCAAAGCATTTCAGATAAGGGATACTCAATCTGTATAACTTAAGTGTTTGACTTTTAGTGTTAGCCACTTTGTGAGAGAGGAAGCGGGGTATAAATCTACTCCTACTCAGGTCCCTTTCACACAGCTGTATAAAATCCACATTGAACTAGATTATATGACAGTGTGGACTCAGATAATCTAGTTCAAAGCAGATATTGTGGATTATTTGCCTTGATATTCTGGGTTATATGGCGGTGTGGAAGAGCCCTAATACAAGTCAAGTGTAATAAATTTCTCTCTAACATTGTGTTATTGGAATTGCATTAACTACTTGTCTGTGGGGTTTTTTAAAAAAAGCTTTTGATTTTGAACAAGTGGTAACTGTACATGTTGTTTCATGCATACGCTTTCTGGAATGGGTGTCCAGATGCTCTCACAGGACTGGCCTGTGAAAACATCTGGAGGCCCTCCCCCGAAGCCCCCAGAGCCCTTTGAAAAGTAAAAAAAACTTACCTGGCCTCCAGTACACCCTTGGGGCAACTCTCCTGGTGCCTAGAAATGACACACCAGGAGAGCTGCTCCAAGAGTGCACTGGAGGCTGGGTAAGTTTTTTTACTTTTCAAAGGGGTCTGGGGGCTTCGGGGGAGGGGGGTAAGAAACTGTTTTTAAATATCCTTTTTTGTAACTATTTCCCTTGTTCTCAAGAAAAGAGAAGAAAAAGATGACTGGAATCAGAGACTTCAAATTAGTATCTCTCTCTTAGGATCCTTCCACACAGCCCTATATCCCAAAACCTATTTGTTTAGGCAGGCCTTTGGGGAGTAGGCCCTTGCATCCACAATAGACCGCTCTTCGGCCACCGCTCTTTGTACTGTTTTAATTTTTACTGTTTTAACTGTTTTATTGTATTGCATGTTTTTAAGCATTGTATGTTTCCTGTGTTTTTATGCTGAACCTCTGGCACTACGCCATTGGCCTGTGAGCCGCCGCGAGCCCCCGGGAGTCGGCGGTGCAAAAATCCAAATAAATAATAAATAAATAAATAAATAAATAAATAAATAAATAAATATCAAGGAAGAAAATCCCACAATATCTCCTTTGAACTGGGTTATCTGAGTCCACACTACCATATAGTTCAGTTCAAAGCAGATAATGTAGGATTTTCTGCCTTGATATTCTGGAATATATGACTGTGTGGAAGGGCCCCTAGTGGATGTGTAGGGAGACTATATGGAGCCAGCATGAGGTTGTATGAGCATTGCACCACAGCTCTGGAGACCAGGGTTAGAATCCTTGCTCGGCCATGGAAATCCACTGAATGACCTTGAACAAGTCACACTCTCTCAGGTCCCTTCCACACAGCAGTATAAAATACACATTGAACTGGATTTTATGGCAGTATGGACTCAGATAATCTAGTTCAAATCAGATTATCTATCTTGATATTCTGGATTATATGGCTGTGTAGAAGGGCCCTCCCCCTCAGAGGAAGGCAAAGGTATCCCTCCCTCCCTCCCTAAAAGGTTGCCAAAAGTTGGAAATCACTTGAAGGCACATAAGAACAGGGAGACTATGTTCTCAATATGAATTCTAGCTTCTTGTCACGATGCAGGGTCTCGGCCCGGCCCCTTAATCACACACACACACAGACAGTAATCAGTTAACTATTTATTGAATAATAAAAAACAGGTGAAAAAGAGAATTGTCCAAAAAAGTATCAAAGTTGCAATCAAAATGGCAAAGTGTTCTTAGGTAAATCCAAAGGCAAAAGCTTGGCAAATGCTCCGCAAAACAATGCGGATCAAAACAGACTTGGTCCGTGGCAAGGCAAACAAGGCAAAGTTCAAGAAAGCAAGCCCAAGGAACTTCTTGGCATGGTACGAGCCTCAATCCGGGCTCCGTGGATCTTCACTCACTCCACTCCTTTCAGATAAGAAGTGGCCGAGCTACTGAGGATCCTTTCCCACGGATCCTCTACTTAATTCCCTTGGTGAGGCCCCCGACGCTCTAGGCTGCGGCGCCAATCTGTGCTACGGGATCTAGCGCTTCTCTGGCGCTCTAGGCTACGGTGCCATTCCCTCCTGCTGGACTCAATGCTCCGTCTCCTATCAAAGCTCCGTCCTTGCCTCCCAGCACCTGGGTGGCTATCTTCATGAGAGCCTAACTCCCTTTCAGCTTCCATGGGCTCATCCTCCGCTGTTTCCCTGATCCTTTCCTGCGACCCGTAACCACCTGGTTTCTCATACTGATTATCGGAGTCAGCACTTTCAGTGTCAGCCTGACTTTCCCAGCTATCATAGCCATCAGGCCAGCCATCATCCCAGGCCAAGCTCTCTGTGGGAGATGAAGGCCCAGCTAACTCATCATCCCCTTCCTCCATGTCCTCATCAGCCACAGCTGGCCCTAATGCAAGTGGGACCCCCGGTGCTGCCCCCTGCCCCCCAGGCACGAAAGGGAACTGGGTTGCTACACTTCTGTTTTTAAAACCACATTAATGAAATTCAGTTCTCTCTAGTAATTCAGTCTTTAGTTCTCTATGACCATCAGACAATCTTACTTGTGATGTCGAACATGAATTTGGAAGGTCCTGCCAAGGAGACCGGCCAGACCTGAAAAAGAGGATCCGGACACCTGGCAAGACAAAAGACACCCAGAAGGATTTTTCCCTAGAGTGACAAGTTTAAGGTGACCAATGATTGCCAAATGGGCCAACGATAGCTTAAGCCTTCAAGTCGGAGCCAAGTGATTGTGTCAGTCCTTTGAATCATCATCTCTGGCCCCAAGGGGCCAGTTCCTTTGTTTTACAGTCCTGATATATGGGGTTCATTTAGGAAGTTGAAGCTGGTTTAGACTGGTCAGGATATGACACAAGGGAGAAGCTGTGAGGAAATTCATGGCTCCTTGCAGATAGGAAGATACCCGGAGTGATTTAAATGTCTATAGGTTCCATCATTCCAGATAGCCTGGCTTTGCCCTCTGAGATCTGATCAAATAAGAACCATTTATTTGTTGTTCATGCAAATTGGTTGATCTGAGTCCTTTGTCAAGTCCTTTGTCTAAGGGAACTTTGTCAGTTTTTTAGTCCTTTTTAGGGATTGTCCTTTGTCTAGGGAGTTTTGGTTGAGTCCTTTGTCTAGGGAGTTTTGGTTGAGTCCTTTGTCTAGGGAGTTTTGGTTGAGTCCTTTGTCTAGGGAGTTTTGGTTGAGTCCTTTGTCTAGGGAGTTTTGGTTGAGTCCTTTGTCTAGGGAGTCCTTTGTCTAGGGTTTTGCTGGCTCAGGAAATTGAGAAACTTTCAGGAGCCATGAGGTGCTGGTTTCATGAAACGGTGGCTTTTTCCTTCAATTTTTAAAATATTGACATACACACATAGGGAATAGGCAGTGGGGTAGGGGAATATACAATGAATTCATTAGGTGAAATTATGCAGGGTCTAAGGGGAAATCATCTCAGCCCCTCTCCCTCCAAAGTCCATCAAAGTTCATAAAGGTTGGCAAAAATCATTAAAAAGTCCATAGAGATTTGGCAAACAGTTCCTAAGAGTTCTAAAAATCCTTCAGAAGTTGATAAATTCCTAAAAAGTTCATGAGAGTTGGAGAAAGTTTACAAAAGTTCTTGAGAAGTCTATAAAAGTCAATGAAGAGCATATTGAAGTCAATGGGAGCACCGAGAAGTTGGAGTCCATTCATAAAAGGAAAAAGGAAACTACAGATCCAATTTCATAAGAACAAAACGGCCTGTCAGGGGTCCGGGGGTCCCATGGTATGATCACAGTGGGCTCTCCGGGGTCAACAGGCTTCTGGGTGCACATGAAATGGAGGCCCAAACATTGTTACAGCATGGAGCCATGGATTGAGGCCAGTTAGTCCCCAAATGAGGTATTTGGAACAAAGATGGTTTTCCTGGTGTGCAGGGGTCTGTTATGCAAAAAGTAAGATACAAACAAAGAGAAAGGGTCAAAGCACTAAGGTGAACCTGAATAAGGAGTAATTCAAGATAGAATTAGTAGTAATGACTATTAAGGGCCACAAGATGGTGCTGTGGACTGGTCTGTAGACCTATGAAACTCAAAATCACTTCCAATGTGAGATATCAAAAGGTCAATTTTATATAAATACTCTAGTGTGCAAATTAGCAACAATCAAGTAGATGTAGGTAGATACACAATACACAGTAATCACGAATATATAGCAGTGGTATCAATACATGTATCAATATTGTAATACAATCATCAGTCATATACATATCATTAATCATTACATAACAAGCACACCCTACAAAAAAACATGCTTCGTGAGGCGTACCTATAATACATACAGTGCTATAATCATAAACATCAAGGCCTCACACGAACTTCGGAAGAACAGCAATTACGCTTATATTCACACAGAACATTAATATCTCTAATAATAATAATAATAATAATACACTTTATTAATATTCCTCTCTTCTCACCCCAAAGGGGACTCAGAGTGGATTACAGGTACACATACTTAGCAGACAATCCCTGCCGTTTTCCACATACACAACATATAGACGAACAGAGGCAAACTCTGGCCACCAGGGGGAGCTGACAAACTCCTCATCTCTCAGCGTTCACACCGTCCCTTTTTGTTCCTTCCGCATTCCTCTGTGTTCCTGGAGTTCTTTAATGGCCTCATAATTCAGTCAAAATTTGCCTCCCCACTTAATGTGGTATCTTTATCTCCTACTTGACAGATGCAACTGTCTTTCAGGCTGCAAAGGTCGACGGCAGGCTACACTTAAAGGTCGAGAACCCACCTCGACCTGGGCAGGCCTCGAACTCATGACCTACTGGTCAAAGAGATCTTATGCAGCTGACACTTAGCCAGCTGTGCCACATTCTCTAGTATTCCTTAATAAGCAATCAATCCATTGAGTGGGAATGTACAATGATACACTGTAAAAGAAGGCTCTTCCATAGCCATGGAGGATGCTATAGCAAACTTGGAAGAAGACCAAAATAATCAATAGTTGATTGCAAAGTCGCATGTGGTGCGCGAGTGTCTCACACTTGGTTCCCAATGCCAGGAGGCTACCCTCCAATTGTACACAATCTATCTATTCCTACTTATGGTGCATAAATCAAGAGTCTTTGGGTGTTATTTCCTAAAAGTTGGCCAACTTGATAGATTTCCTTGGGAATACGAAGGCCAGGGCTAAGCGAACAATGGCCAAACGCGAGATCGCGTATGCCGCGCCTGCATGCCGTAGGCTCCTTGTAGCAGACACAATGATGCAAGCAACCAAATCCAAACAATATGTTCCAAAATAACCCTTTATAGAGTATGCCAGCTGGATGGAGCTATAATAATGTGTCCAGAATAAGTGATTCTAAGTGTTAGAGGATACCCAAGTACAGGGAGTCTATGGTCGAGATGATCAATGATATCCACTGTGCATGTGCAAACTGTGGAAACAATGATACCGGACTGTTCCTCGACCAAACACTAAGCCGGTATATACGCTATATGATCAAGCAATTCAACAGTTCACCAAAATATCTGCCAGCACACAAGTCTTGTGTGCCAAAATGTAGGCAATGAACTATATGAAGATCTGCATCGTAACTTAAAGGGACAGAAAATGAAACTACATAGACGCTTTGTATTGCTGGAGGGTGAATGCCATCCCATGAATGCCATGATACTTACCTGATCCTGGACAAAGCTCTGCGCTTTATGCTCTTGAACACATCTACTAGAACAGGGCTGTCAAACTTCTACCGGCCCAGGGGCCTTAATTCCGGTCACTGATGACCTGGGGGGCCTAAGGGTCTGCCTCCACCCCCCGGCTCTGCCCCCGCCCCTGCCCCTCCCTGGCTCCGCCCTCTCCCCCAGCTCCGCCCCCGCCCCTCCCCCTTATTTTTATTTAATATTAAATATATTTAATTCCATCCTCCCCTCTCCCCTTATTTTTATTTAATATTAAATATATTTAATTCCATCCTCCCTCCCTTAATGTATCCCATCTCCCCTTATTTCATCTTTAAATATATTTAATTTTATATTTTATACATGAGGGGAGTTGGGGGGAGGGAATGTGGAGCCCCCTGCTTCGGCCTACCTTTTCCAAACGCGCGGGACCCTGGAGTACCCGGACGACGAGAGAGGCGACGAGACTGAGCGATGACCGACTGTGGGCCTCAGCGATCTAGCAAGAAGGTCCTAATCCACACGGATTTCGTCAACGTGGGCCTCAGCAGATCCAGCAGTAGAGTAGCTGAAGAGTATTTATTTTATTTTTATTATTTTATTTTATTAAAAAGCTTTTATTTTGTATTAAAAGGGGCTGGGAAAGGGGCTGGGGGCCCCGCCCCGGGCCGCCAGTTGGACAGCCCTGTACTAGAATCTATTGCTTGGGACGCTTTTTGCTGTTCTGATTGCCATTGCCTTGACAAAGCTCCCCCTGCTGGAGCGAAATGGCATATTCCTTCCTGGGCCTGATGTGATTGACACACCGTCAGCGCACCGCCCCCAGGCTACACATTGAGGGACCCTCCAATATTGGTTTCTATCCTTTGGATAACCAGATTTACAGTGCGATTCATTTGTATGTGCTTGGGTCTCCTCGCCTGGGATGGCATTCACCCTCCAGCAATCGGGGCTGATCTGTATGCTTGCCACAGCAGAGACTCACAGAAAAGAGGCATCTCAGACTTATCACTTGTCTGGGTTTCTGCCAACAGGCTTCTTCCTGGCCTCACTGCCAGGGTTTGCCTCCTAAATTGGGGCCAACAGGTGTCCATATGTTCTGCCGGGACTAGTCCAGCAGAAGATCTGGGGACCCCCCCCTCCCCCAAAGTCCCCAATCCCCCTTTAAAAGTAAAGAAAACTTACCCAATCTCCAGCACACTGTTGCAGCCGCTCTCCTGGTGTGTAGAAATTACACGCCAGGAGAGTGGGGACAGGAGGTGGGAGGAAAATCCCCCCCCCCCCCTCTCCTGGCAAATTATTTCCACACACCAGGAGAGCGGCTGCAACAGTGTATTGGAGGCCAGGTAAGTTTTCTTTACTTTTAAAAGGGGGTTGGAGGATTTGGGGGAGAGAGTGGTTATTCCCACCCTCTGCGAGAAAGGTGCCTGGACTGCAGTCTGGACTACAGACTTCTAAGAAGGTGCATAATAAATCCACTAATTAAATCATAGCAAATTCGGGATTGTCCAGGATGTCATCTGGACAGCCCCTTCTTTATTGTGGGAGTTACTGCAATAAATGGGCTGTTTCAATGCGCCCCGAGTGTGCACTCAGATAACCCATATCAAAGCAGATATTGTGGGATTTTCTGCCTTGATATTCTGGGATATAGGGCTATGTGGAAGGGCCCTTATAGGAGATAGATATCTCACTCAAATACAACCACAAGAGGGCAGCAAATAGATAGAAGACATTTAGCTCTTCCGCACAGCCCTATATCACTAAACAACTCGTCTTAAACTGTATTTGCATTTCTCTAATATAACTTAGAAACAAGATAATTTTGTTTTGAAATGGGAAGTCCCGTGTTCTGTGTTTGCTCACAAATCAGGCTTTTCCTCAATGCTAGAGAGAAGTATTGGATCATAGCCTTCTGCAGAGAGAAGAAGACCCATTCAACCCTTATAAATATATACACACGGAATCACACAGTAGATTTGTTGTAGCTTCCTCCATGTGCTCATTGTATCTTCACAGATGTATAGTTTCTTGAAGAACAATCCAAATCTTGTGAGATGAGTGAGAGCAAAGAGGGACATGAATCAAAGGGCTCTTCTTGTGGCGCCCCCACGGGGCTGATATTATATCTGTATTTGGTTGCCCTCACCTGGAAGGGCTTTGTTCTATTGTTGTGGTCATGTGGACTGTGATGGGAGGAGTCGTGCTTGGCCCCAAACCTGGTAGCACCACCCTGAACTCCTCACTTTCCTGAGTTTACCTGGGGGGCTGGACTTCCTTTCTGCTTCCATTCCAGAGAACACACGGACATAGCAAGGTGGAATCTAAGCTACTGCTGTGACAAAGCATCTTAGTTCACCTACTAAGCCTAACCTTTGCTCTCAACCAAGCCTGCAGTGCAAAGGAGGACCTGTCCTCATCATAGATTGCAGATTTTGGGCTTTTTACAGAACTTCGTGGGTCTACAAAAGCCAGAGAGCAACAGGATACCTGGGATCCAAGAGAGGAACCATCACTCTGCAAACAAAGAGGCAAGTGATTCTAACCCCTTTTCAAGGACTTCCTTTGCAACCAACTAAGCATTTTGGGCCACCAGCATTTTTTATTGGTTGTTATTCAAATAAATCTTGCTTGGTTCACTATTTTTGAGTCTAGCACTCATTTTTAAGATATTCCAGGTCTCTCTGTATGTGGGACAGCTTTTCTCTACCTTCAAGGCCCCATAGCTTGTATGTCCATTGTTTTAAAGCCTATTTTTGGCCCTGAAGGCAGAAGACTTCCATACTGGAAATGTATGTTAATTTGAATCACACCATTCACTCTTATTTTCAATGCTTCTTGCTGTTTTATGCCCTGAATAGACATAGCCATGGTAGTCCTGATCAGAATGCAAAGTGACCTTTTAGTATCTTTGAGACGGAGGGCCCTTCCACACAGCCCTATATCCCAGAATATCAAGGCGGAAAATCCCACAATATCTGCTTTGAACTGGGTTATCTGAGTCCACACTCAGATAATGTAGGGTTTTCTTCCTTGATATTCTGGGATATAGGGCTGTGTGGAAGAGCCCTATGACTTCCAAGAAAAATTGGGATCTGGTGCCATTAGATAGCTATGCTATGAAAAGGCCCAGCATGAAGCTAGGATGGGGCAAAAAATAATAAATCCTGAAAGCCATGGCCAGCACCTCTTCACCACTTAAGGGGTTGATCAATGTAATAAAACATATTTGAAAAGGGGAGGTGATGACTAAACTTCCACTGAAGCTGAGAGTGTGTGATTCATTGTCAAACAAGTGTAATTTGTCCCAGGCAATGTAATTCCAAATGGGATTGTCTGCACCTTTCTCTGAGGCCAAAAGCGTGACATACCCAAGACAGCCATTTATTAATATCTACCTTATATGCCCAGCATTGCCCAAGCATGTATTTTCTAATGTTTTTATTAGAAAAATCACAGCACACATTTTGCTAACTTTTAATATTGTCAATTTTAACAAGTAAATAACCACAGCTTATACTTTCGTATCTAGTTCTTTGATCAATGTAGAGGTCATTGGTATTCCCTCCTTCCCTCTGCAATAACTAAAGTCTCTCCAGGATTCACTGTGTTATTCTGAAACCAATCCTTATCCACTGCTGGTGGAAACTGGAGGTGATCCGAGAAGTATTCACCCTGTTCCCATAGCCAGATGCAAACTGATGACATCATCTGCATCAAAGATCGATAAAACCCCTGTGGAGTTTACATAAAATGTCCTCGGATTTACCGATGGGAACATTGCCAAATGCTTCTCAAAACCTCCCCATTCTTTCCCAATAACGGAATAGCTGAGGGAAGGTCTATCAGAATGGCAGGGTGAGTCTGATGATGGGGAAGCTGTAGGGCAATTCCATGTGCCAAAATATTGTGCTACGTGTAACATCACAGGATCTTCACCATTATCTGGGAAACGCAAGGATCTGGAATGGTAATGGGAAGACTGTCAAGGCATATATCCTTTCCTCTGATGGTCTAGGAGCATTTTCAGGAATGCAAAAAGTAAAATGTTGCATGAGGTTAGTGAAGAAGATGAAGAGCTCCATTTTAGCCAAAGGTTCTCCAAAGCAAGCATGGCGACCTATAGGAAATAAAAATGGAATATTATGTGCATGAGAACAAAACAAAGAACACTACAGAATCCATTTCTCATCCTCCCTCTTAGTTTCATTTTGGATATTTTGAAGCCACAAAAGTGTGGCCCAGGTGCCGCATGCCACCTCCAAGATGCAATCTTACACCATGGTATATAGAGGATACTCTTTTTTCGCAAAGCAACAAATCATGAAAAAAATATTCTGGATTTCATAACTTGAATAGCACTATCTTAAATCTTTGTAACAGCAATCAATACAATTGGTTCTCTGCTGTGAGTTTAACTTTTGTGGATTTGATTGTGGATTTGATTAATATAGACTCTTTATGAATCTCTAGTCCAGCATTGAGATTTTAGGCTCAATTTCTATTGAACGTTGATCACAGAGATGTGCTTGAGGACTAGACATTCTGAGAGTGCTTCCAGATAGCGCCAAAACGTGGGACAAAGAAGTGGTTTATTAAAATGTGGGACCTCAAATGGAGTCTTCTGGTTGGAGCTGAGGAGAGAAAGTCGGATGGAGCCTCAGCTCTGTGCATCAGAGAGAGACGGTCAGGGTGGTAGTGGGGGTGGTAGTAGAAAGCATATCTTCACCCTTCAAATTCCTCATCTTTGGGTGAGACAAAGAGAGGAGAGCATTTGCCAGCAAAGAGCATCTGGAAGCAGACAGCTCAAAGGCACAGAGAGAGATCTCCCATCTCCATAATCTTTCTGCTTAAGGCTCTGGCTTTTCTTAAGTAAGCACATGATGATACGTTTATTTGATTTAGCACTGAGCACTGACACTATAAATAAGTTCCTTTGACAGTTAAAAGCTTTAACTTTCCTGTTGGAGTCAAGATTTACCAAGCTGGCTCCTTGAGAGTGAAGAGCCTCAAACTATTGTATTGCAAAGTTTAAAGGCTGCACAGAAATACTTTGCAGTAAGAGACAGGTCATAACAAAAAACTATGAATAAACATATTAATGACCATGCCCATTAAGAGGCTTGATCCAGATGTCTCTAATCCAGAAGATGGATAGTCCCAGGGATTTAAATTGATGTAAGATTTAGAAGAGTAAAAATTGGATTAAAGAACACTTTTCTCTATTATGTTTAAGATTTAATTACACCTATCTTCCCACCCACCCCCACCCCAATCTTGGCAGATTTCCACAAGCGGCAAAGAGAGGCACACTCCGAAACATTTGTTTTGTCTACAGAGGGAACTAGATGGGCTTGAGCAGGAAGGAGGGGGAAAGAGGGAGAGGTAAAGGAGAGGAAAAATAAAAAATAAAATAAAAGTTAAGATCCAGATACAAACAGGAGAATGAGTGGAAAAAATGGATAAACACTCCCCCAAAGTGTCGGACCCGGGATGAAAGGCTTGGTATCATCATATGCCACAATCCGTTCAGCCTCTGAAGCAACAAAAAAAAAGCCTCTACACCAGCAGCGCCAACAACCCCAGACCAAACCCTCCTGGAGATTAGATCAATGTTTGAAAATTTGACACAAGCAATAGGTTTACTGCAACAGGATATACAAAAAATTGCTAATAGGCAAGACCAACTGGACAATAAGATTGCAAAATTGGATAAAGACCAAAAATCTGTGGAAAAAAGAGTGGAAAGACTGGAAGAGCAGAGTCAAACCTATGAGGACCAACATGAACAGGTTTTAGATGCCATAGCAATGCAAGAGCTGAAAGCCCGCGAGTGTTCTTTGAGGATTCTAGGTCTTAGGGAGGGCTTGGAAGGGGAAAGTCTTATCTCTTTCATTGCTAATATGCTGGCAGGGCTACTGAAAGAGCAAGATCTGGTCATTATCCATGCTTCAATTTCGACATGTTTCAGAATCAACTCAGCCTTTGCAAAAAAAGGTATGTAGGGATTGTATAATACAATTTGTTGCCAAATCATTTAAGGAGATAGTGCTGAAAAAACAATATGAATATCCAGTTGTGATTGAGGGGAAGAACATAATGATGAAGCAGATATCAGGAAGGCTTCTCGGAAAGGGGAAAGAATTTAATGTGCTGGTGGTGAAACTGAAGAACAGAGGAACCCCCTTTTGTTGGCCATTTCCACAGGGGGTCTCTTTCTACCACAAGGCAAAGAAACACTATATTACAAATACAAGGAAGGTTGAACAATTCCTAAGGAAATATGCCCAGGAATTTCTGGATGTAGAATCACTGCATGCAGGCAATGAGAGACAAGGGCATAGAAAGGGGTGCTACAGGAAAGGAGACAGCTAGAGCGGAAGAAAAATGAGAAGGAGAGTGCCCAAACGGATGAAGAAAAAGAGGAAGAGGATGAAGAAGTGGAAGAAGATGAACAAGTGGGGGAATAGACTAATAAATAAAGGGACATTAAGAGTAATGAAATGATTAGTTGGAAATGTAATATGTTTCTTTTTCTTACTGGGATGAGTAAAGGGTGTGTGGGGATATGTTAGAGTAAATTTAAATGTCTATACACAATTTAAAAATTATATCTTGTAACATTAACGGTTTTAATAATGGCTACAAACGCAAGAAAGTGGAAAATCGGAAAATCAAAGCAGACATAGCATGTTTGGTTGAGACACATCTGATATATGAAGATAGTCACCTGTTTAAAAAGAGAAAGGTTGGGCCATTTATTTACAGCATGTAACAACAAAAAGACCAATGGAGTACCATTCTATATAAAAAAGATCTGGCACCAGAGAAAATATTTTGTGATGAGGAAGATAGAATATTAATAATAAAGGTGTATACATGTGTGTGTGTGTGTGTGTGTGTGTATATGTATTATATATAACCTGTACTATTAGTTCGAGTGTATGCTCCCAACAACAAACAAAAAGTATTCTATAAAAATCTAACACGTATATTAGCAGAATACAGTGAAAAGGAAATGTTATGGATGGGGGATTTTAATTAAGTCATGGTGCCCAAAGAGGATAGAGATAGGAAAGCAAAAAGGGCAGGATGGAAGGCAAACTCATGGGATCCTTCTTACTTAAAAGACAATGCTAAAGAAGGGAAAAAAGGAGGGAATAGTTTGGGAGGCTGGAAAAGCAGTAATTAGGTTTAACCAAAAAGGATTGGAGGGAAAGAATGAGAGAATATATGCTAATGGCCAAACTAACCTATAATAGGAGGAACAAAAGTAATGAGGACTTCTTAGAAAAATGGAAGTTAGCCATGACATATCTGAATAGAGAGTCAGTAATATGGAGGAGCTCCATTAGGAATTTAGGTTTACTATGTATTAGGATAGATAAATAGGCTTAAAGGCTTCATAATGTTTCAGTGTCGGAAGTCATAGTGAAGGGTGCACAGGTGTGGGGAAGAGGTTTTTTTTTCTATGGGATAGGGGGATATTCTGCCATGTGTAATACGTCATGTGTCGGTTCTCTGAATGTTATGGGAGAAAAACTGAATAGAAAGCTTAGACTGAAAAAAGTGGATAACATGTAGAAATTGGCTTTTCTGTTATGTACCATAACTAAAATAAACAAGCAGGTTGCCAAAAAAAGAAGAAAGATCTCTGACTTCCCTCAATTACTAATTCAAGCTTTTGTTTAACACAGTCTTTCTCAACCAGTGTGCCGTGGCACACTAGTGTGCCATGACGAACTTCCTGCTGTGCCGCGAGAAAAGCTCTCTGCCCCCCTTCCTCGCCCCCTCCTGCCGAACTCCTGCTGCTTGGGGGGGGGGAGGAAGGACTGGGCAGTGGCGAAGAAAAAAAGAAGGGGGTATCTTCAAAATACCCGGAAACTGGGGAGGGAAGAATTAAGAATGTTGGACAACAGAACTCCTTCTTGCGCCGCCTCCTTCGGCCGTTTCCCCAGCCAGCCTCCAATCCGCCATGACTCCCACCATGACTCTCGCCCTTCGCTCGCTGAAGCTGCGTGCAGGAGGAGCTCCGCCCACTGAAGCCCGTCCACCGCTCATGCTCCTCCTCTGTAGGAGAGCTGAAGCTGGGGGGAGGGGGCGGGGCATGGCGCGGCCTGGCTCTGCCCCCCCCGGTTTCGGCACTCCCAGCAGCTGCTCCAGCCTTGAGGGGACAGTGCCAAGCCAGCATTGTGCTGGCTCTGGCATGGCTGGCTTGGCACTACCCTCTCAAGGCTGGAGCAGCTGCTGGGAGAGGTGAAGCTGGGGTAGGGGTGGGGCATGGCGCGGCCTGGCTCTGCCCCCTCCCCCGGCTTCGGCACTCCCAGCAGCTGCTCCCGGCAGGGCACCAACCCCCAGCCATTTTTTACTGTGTTAGAGTGTCATTTTGTCATTTTGTGTCATTTTGGTTGGTGGTGTGCCCCCGGATTTTTTTAATGTTAAAAGTGTGCCGCAGCTCAAAAAAGGTTGGGAAACACTGGTTTAACACTACTGAACTGAACTTTATTATTTATGAGTCGCCCTCCACGTTTGTGCTCCGGGCGACTTACACAACTAGCGATTAGAATATTAAAAATATTAAAATATTAAATGGTTAAAATACTAAAATATCAGACTCGGTGAAATCTGAGTCGCTGGTTCCGTGTTATGCATAGGCTTTCCTGAATAGCCAAGTCTTAAGTGCCGCCAAGAACTGGGGCAGGTCGAGGGAGCCTCTTTGGTCTGGCGGCAGAGAGTTCCACAGGACGGGGGCTGCAACAGAGAAGGATCTCTGGACTACGAAGTGTAAAAGTCAGAATTTGAGAGAATTGTATTTGCTTTCCACTTGTGCTTCCCTGAGCCACCTTGTCTCCGTTTGATAGCTGATCATCTGATCATCTGTTTCGGGCTTTTCAGAAATGCACATGCTCTGGAAGATTCCACAAAGAGAGAGGGAAGGAAAGCACATGTTTCTCATGACTGCTGAGATACACAGCCATGGAAAGGTTTATGTTTCTCAGGAAGAACCGGATTTAAAGGGCACCTTTTAAACAGTTGTTTTTTAGCCCTTAACCCGACTCCTCCTGATTCCTTCCGCACTTTGGTTATACATCGTTTAGCCAGTCCCTCTTTTAATATGTTTCCTCTCAGGTATTCATTCATGTGTAAAAGGGCCCTTAGAGAGAACACCTCTCTAGGAATCTGTCTTCCAGTGTGACTTTATGGGTGGTTTCCCAAAGAGACATTTTCTCAGGTACTAAAATTACATTCATCTGCTTCACATCCTGTGCCTTTAAGTCCTGTGAAAGTGGACCACCTACCATAGCACCAATTAAATTTTTTCCTCTCTGTATCTTAACCATCCTTCTTTTGAATTTACCTAGAGAAAAAGGGAGGAAGGCCTCTCGCTTGACAAACTGTCCATTTGCATCAAGGAAATGCTCTGGGTAAAATTCATGTGGCTTCTCCCAAATGGTTTCATCCTTCAGCACAGAAGACAAATGATAAGTGACCAGAGTTTCCTAATATGGGATAGAAACAAAAATATTAAAATTGTGTGGTAATAATATCAGATGTCTCTTTTGTCACAATGGAATCCAATCAATACATACTTTAAAAAGGAAGAGCTGTATGTTTTTCCAGAGTACAGTTTTGATACCATTTCAATACAAGTTTGTATCCTCTCCATTGGCGCCCCCTTCCAGTGGGGGAGAGGCTTGTGTACCCTAATGAAGTTGTGAGCTATGCTGTCGGTGGCAAAATAGCCACTGGTAGGGCCTCCCATGCCAGACAGGTCACAACCAAAGGGTCTGACAAAGAGCGTCAAAGGGCAGGATGGGCTCTCTAGCCTTTTGGCAACCATCCTAAGAGAAGGAAAACTCTAATTTCAAACCCAGGCAGATGGTGCTCATCTAACCCTGTCAGGTCAACCATCTAAGAGAAGGAAACTCAAACCAAACCTACGACCTGAGGACCTCGCATCAATCAAACTTCGATCTCGCAACTGTGATTTACAAAATAAAAATCAAGGACTATACCTTAGGGATGACAAACCCACCAACTTCAGTATCATTGCATGCCACACAAGGAAATGTAACTGGTACAATATCAGCATAACGCTGAATTTCGTGGATCACGGCGGTAGTATATGGTAGATTTGACCGGTCCTCCATCGCGATTGATTTCACTCCACCAATCACTGTATCAATTTCTTCATGGACTCTTTCTAAAAATGTTAATTCATGTAGCATTATTAGGCTGTGATCCTATTCTTATTTTATTTTATTTATTACATTTCTATACCGCCATTCTCAGCCTGAGGGCAACTCATGGCGGTTTACAAAGCAGCACAATTCGATGCCAGTAACAATAAAAGCAGATAAAAACATTTAAACATAGCTAAAAATTAAAATTACATATTAACAGCAATAACAACATAAAAAACCATAAATCCTCCGCATTTCATTACCAAATCATTGTCCAGTTGCGTTGTCAGCCATTCCGCGATCAGAGTTATCAGCTGCACTGTATTTGGAAAAGCCTGCTCAAATAACCAAGTTTACTCTTTTATGAAATGTTAAGAGGGTGGGGGCCTATCTAATGTCCCTGGGAGGGCATTCCACAGCCGAGGGGCCACCGCTGAGAAGCCCCTGTCTCTCGTCCCCGCCAGCCGCAACTGTGAAGATGGCAGGACAGAGAGCAGGGCCTCCCCAGAAGATTTTAAATTTCTAGATGGTTTGTAAGGAGAGATACGTTCAGACAGATAGGTAGGACCAGAACTGTTTAGGGCTTTATAGGCTGAGGCCAGCACTTTAAATTGTGCTCGGTAGAAGACTGGCAGGCAGTGGAGCTGGTGCAACAGAGGAGTTGTATGCTCCCTGAGTGCTGCTGCCGCCTGGCTGCTAACTTCTTCACAATTTGGGAACAATATGATTTGGGAACAATATGATTTCTTTCTGAGTAGAATATATATATATCATCACACACACAAATATCTAAAATATAAAATATCCTTCTTCCAAGATAGATAGGTAGATAGATAGATAGATAGATAGATAGATAGATCGGAAGAAGGCTATTTCATATGGCTAATTCATCCATATGTCAGGTAGGATGCCCATTTCCCTTGAGAACGGTTACTTACTCTGAACTTCAGGATGAAGAACCATGAAAATAAGCCCCCAGGTGAGGGTGGCAGATGAGGTTTCAGTGCCTGCTGCAAATAGGTCAAGAAGAAGGTGAATGAGGTTTTGTTCATTGAAACTGGTTTCTGTGTTCCCTTCGGCCTGAAGAACATTAAAGAAAGAGATAATAACAATGGAAATGGTGCAGTGCTGCATAATGCTCATACTGTATTTGTGAGATACAATTATGTATTTATGAGTGTGGCATGGCACGCTTGAGAAAAGAAAAGGAGTCAAAAGAAATGAATGGGAAAAAGAAGAGGCAGAGAGAGAGAGAGAGAGAGAGAATGCTTTTAAAATTGATTCATACTGTAACATTAAATCAAAACTTGGCCCAGACCACCCTTCATCAATACAGTTAAAAGCTTCATGCACATAGATGTGAAACACACTCTTTAAATACATCGTATTACTGGAAAAAAACTTTTGGTCCTCCTCTGGTGACTCCAGACTCGCCTACTGTAAGGACTGTGAGTCCCTTTT
Organism: Anolis apletophallus; assembly: GCA_030556195.1. NCBI lineage: Eukaryota > Metazoa > Chordata > Lepidosauria > Squamata > Anolidae > Anolis > Anolis apletophallus. The sequence goes on from JARBWK010000009.1 coordinate 95,822,859, forward strand.
GGGGAGATAAAGTGGGGTAATAATAATAACAACAACAACAATAATCATTGTATTTATAACTCTTGAACTTGTTAAAGGCTTTCATGGCCAGAATCACTGGATTGCTGTACGTTTTTCGGGCTGTATGACCATGTTCCAAAATCAATCTTTCCTTCTGGAATGTTTCTGGAACATGGCCATACAGCCTGAAAAACTTACAACAACCCAATTCTTGAACTGTTTACTGACTTGGTTGCTTGGACTCCGTTTGAGGGCCTGTCCAGACAGTACCTTTATCCTTGGAGATTCTGCAGCAAACAGGAGGGTGGCCAGATGCCCTTCCCTGTAAATGCAGAAGTAATTGCTACAAAAGGCAGATTTCCATGTGCGGGAATATCGCACTTTTCCGCTAAATATGTGGATCTTCGCATGTCTGTATGTCCCTGCAATCGGAACTCATGAGATTTTTTATCTGGGCTTTAGATATTTGTTCCTGATTGGTTGGTTCCTAAAAAGAAGGTGACACTTGAGTAGAATGTGAAAACTTTGTTTATGTGGCAGATACTCCATGAAATGTATAGAGTGCAAACATTAGTAGATAGTGATATCTGAAATAATTTAGAGGCGCTCCCCTCCCCTTCTCAAGGGCAGAACATGGTAACATTCCTTAACACCCAACCGCTATCCTGGGGCCCTTTTGAACTACAGAAACATAGCACTATGAGTCCACTTTAATTGTCAGAGCAATTCTGAGGTGATCCTATGTTGTGTGGTGTGGTGATGCTCTGTCCTTTCTGGTGGAGAACCCTCCCTAAACTGCCAACATCAAGATTCCATAGGATATCACTGTTGGAATGAAAGTGGAATGTACAATAGAGCAGGGGTGTTCATTAGGTAGATCGCGATCTACTGGTAGATCCCGTAGGGCATCCTGGTAGATCACAGGCAGGCAGGAGTAAGGCTCAGTCCCGCCCTGCAGGCTCCCGACGCCGCCCAAGTGCTGCCGGCCCTGGGTTATCTGAGGTCCTTTCCACACAGTTGAATAAAATCCCATGTTATCTGTTTTGAATCAGATTATATGGCAGTGTGGACTCAGAAAACCAAGTTGAAAGCAGATATTGTGTTATATGTTTCACATTTTTGTAGTGGGTAGGTAGATCATTTTGACTTGGTTGTTTTATAAGTAGCTCGCACGCTGAAAAAGCAGAACAGGATTCTTGCCAAAAGGATAGTTTAGCTCTATATGTTTCTGCAGATATGTGGTACAGGTACAGGGTGACCCATATTTGTGAATCAGCAACCCATTCTATCATGTCAATCTTCTTAGTATGAGCACTAGAAACTATTTCTTCTTCTCACTTGCTCATTCTGGTTATAATAGGGAATGTCCACTTTTTGACTGTGACTCTAATATTTAACTGAACAACTAAGTCTTTTATCAATAGTTTGCTGGATTTTTTAACATTATAGAAATGACAGGCAATACTTTCTATAAAAACTATCCTACCTTTTCGATCTCCTCCAAAAATGCATCAATCAAATCTCTTGGATTGTTGGGATCTCTTGTTTTCTTATGTTCATTCACAATCTCTTTTATAATTGTACTGAAATCATCCCAGTCTTTCTTAATTTTTTGTAGAGGTCCAGGAAGATAGGAAAACCAGGATATATAAGTAAGAAACTGATATATCAATGAAAGAAAAAAAAACATATGTAAGTATATTTTCTCAAATGGGAGCATTTATCAGATATTTTGCTTAAAAATACATTTCATGGTGGGAGAAAGTTTTTAAATATTTACCTCTTCATACTCAGACAGAGCACATTTATCTAGATTTTATTCCCATTCCTCATCCTACCCCTCAGCATCACCATCACCTTTGAAACTGTTAATGATGATGATGGCAATCTATATAAGCTCACGCCCGGCTCAATTGTTTAAGGTAGTTCGGTCGTTGACGACGGTCCCTACCGTCCCAAAAAATAGTGATCAGGCCCTCACTGCCGGTGTCTTCCAGAGCTTCTTTACAGACAAGATACTGAGCCTCCGCCGGGACCTTCCAGACACAGTTGATACAGCAAGAGAGCTGGAGACCCCGTGGCCCTCCGCCGGGCCCACCCTCGAACGGTTTCGGCCACAGACGCAGACGCTGTTGATAGGATAGTGGCTGCAGCTCGCCCCCTACCACCTGCTCCCTCGACCCGTGCCCCTCCTGGCTTGTTAGATCTTGCCTGGAGGGGTTACGTGGGCCTCTGTTGAATATCATAAACAGCTCCCTTGAGCAAGGAGTCTTTCCAGAGTGCTTAAAAGAGGCGGTGGTAGCTCCATTACTGAAGAAACCATCATTGGACCCTGCGGTTCCCTCCAACTACCGCCCAGTGTCGAATCTTCCGTACCTGGGCAAGGTGGTTGAGAGGGCAGTAATGGAGCAGCTGCAATCCTTCCTAGATGATGCAACATGGTTAGACCCCTTCCAGTCCGGCTTCCGTTCGGGGCACGGGACGGAGACGGTTCTGGTCTCCATCACAGATCAACTCCGCTGCCAGCTCGACCAAGGCGGGTCTGCGCTGCTCGTGTTATTGGACCTCACGGCAGCGTTTGACACGGTCGACCACAATCTTTTGATCCACCGCCTGGCCATGGCTGGAGTGAGGGGGACAGCCCTTAAATGGCTGACCTCCTTCCTCCACCAGCGGTCTCAGCATGTGAGGAGGGGTGAGGCGGTCTCCGAGGGCTCCCCATTGGTTTGTGGAGTCCCTCAGGGGGCCATCCTCTCCCCTCTGTTATTTAACATATACATGCAGCCGCTTGCACAGCTGGTGCGGAGTTATGGGCTGGTCTGTCACCAGTACGCTGATGACACCCAGCTCATTCTGAGGGTGGAGGGCAGACCGGGGTCCGTCCCCGATAATTTCCAGCATTGCCTCGAAGCCGTTACTGGATGGCTGCGAGCCAGTAGGTGGGGGTGAATCCGGCGAAGACGGAGATCTTGTGGCTGGGCCGCCCGGGCGGGGTGGAGGTCCGGCTTCCGACCCTGGATGGGACGGCGCTGCATCCAGCGCCGTCGGTGAAGAGCCTGGGTGTCCATCTGGACTCCCAGCTGTCCATGGAGACCCAGGTCTCCATGGTCAGCAAGGCTGCTTTCTTCCATCTCCGCCAGGCAAGGAGGCTGGCCCCCTACCTCTCCGAGGCGACCTAGCCACGGTGATCCAAGCCACGGTCATCTCGAGGCTAGATTACTGTAATGCGCTCTACGTTGGCCTTCCTATGTCGGCGATCCGGAAGCTCAGGCTGGTGCAGAACGCTGCCGCCCGGCTCCTGTCTGGGGCTCCAGCAGGTTGCCGTATAACACCAATCTTGCAGGATCTGCACTGGCTGCCCATTGAGCACCGGATCGCCTTCAAAGTGTTGGTTCTTACCTTTAAGGCCTTATACGGCCTGGGGCCAGCGTATCTGAAGGACCGCCTCACCCCTTATTGCCCTCCGAGACCACTCCGATCCGAAGATGCCAACCTTTTGGTAATACCAACGATAAAGTCGGCGCACCTGACAGCAACCCGCCGGAGGGCGTTCTCAGTTATAGCCCCTACGCTATGGAACGCCCTGCCGGCCGGCACTAGGGCTTCGAGGGACTTACTGCAATTTAGACGGGCCTGCAAGACCCATCTATTTAGGCAGGCCTTCAATGAGTAAGCCCTCCAACATGTTGTTCCGTCTGCCCGGGTGTGATGCTGCTTCTTATCTGTTTTATGCTGTATTTTATTGTATTTTAATGTGTTGCTGCTGCTTAATTGTATGTTGATCTTGATGTTTTTAACCCTGTTGTGAGCCGCCGCGAGCCCTCGGGAGTCGGCGGCCTAGAAGCCACAATAATAAATAAATAAATAAAATAAATAAAAATAAATAAATAATAACGCATTTGTGTAACACTTTTGACAACGAATCTGTTTTATCTCCATTCTCATCCTAATCTCCACTAGCATAAGTCATTATAATCATCAATGTTGTTCTGGAGGATAGCATATCAGAGAGACTTTCTAAGATGTACAAAGGCAATGCTACAAAATGTTGAGACATTTTAAGACATGTGGTGATCTTGCAAAAGGCTGTATTCAAATACATAGGATGCTGTAGAAAAATACTGACTTGAATACATAGGATGCTGAACAAAATTCTTAAGGTAAAAATCATGATGAATCCAGAGTATTATTTATTGGGAATGTTGGGTGATCAACTAGAAAGTAAACATGGAAGATTACTACAATATATGATAACTGCAGTGAGAATACTCTATGTGCAGAAATGGAAAGGAAAGTTATCCATTGGGACAACCACACATAGACAATTCTGCACATAGATGAATATGTCAGCAAGAGCTGTGGATTAGATGAGATGGACAAAATGACTATTCTGATTAAGGAGTAATTAGCTTCAAGGAAGATTGGGACTTGTTTATTACTTTTTCACAACAAGGATGGAGGCAAACCTCAACTGTAGGATATATGAATCATATGAATGTTATTAAAAGTAGAAGTGTCTTTAAGTTATATATATCTAAAGCACAAGTGTCCAACTCTAGGCCTGCAATCCAAACCCAGCCCTTCATGGTGTTTTATGTGGTCCTCCAAATGCTGGACCTTCAAATGCTGCTCCAACTCCTGTATGCGTCATGAGTCATTCATGGCTAGATCTGATGGGTGATGGATGGCTAAGCCTGAAACTTTTGGATACAACTGTTGCAACATACAATGCAACTGATTGTATTGTACATATGTTGTTCTAAATTAAGAAGAATAAATGACTTGTTCTTTATTGTTCATCTGTGTGGCATATTTTCTTTCTCTGGCAAGGCAGTGTGTGGACTGATCAAACATGAACTACACGTGGTTTATTTTATATTATGCCACATACTTTTTAAAAATCTGATAAAAACTACCCACTCAAAAGCACCCACCGTGTCTTGAAATGAATGTCGGCATTGATGCTTGTGTTTGCTAACTCCACAGAGGCTGGTGTAACCTTCCCTGTCTCCCGGGTTCTGATCTCAAATTATCTGCTGATTGTATAATCCAGTTCAAAGCAGATCAGATCCTGAGATATAGGACTGCGTAGATCCGGCCAGTGATAATGGTGTCAGTCATTACCTGTTTGTGTCTAAGCCCAGAATCCCAAAGTCTTTCCCAATGCACTAGTTATTATCTATGTCTTGACTGTGGTGAAACACTGATACAGACAGGCCACTTTGGGGACCTGGATGTCTTGTTTGTTTTCATCAGCCAAATCTCAGGTCGCCACACCCCCTTTAATAAATCAAACACAGAAAAATACCAGAGGCAAGTTATTGGCTATTCCCTTCATGATCCCTTCAGTCGAATGCATAAGCGACAGGAAGTTTTTACTGTGATATTCAAAGCGATCACCAAATGCTAATGTACAGATAATATTGCCAACTGCAGTGTAGATGAAGTCATGTGGGTCAAAAGGAAAACCTATATGAGATAAAGAACAAAAAATAAGAGTTATGCTATCACAGCCCAATATTTTTTGATGTACTTATTCCACAGCAACAAAGTATTATTCAGGCATAATCCCAACAACCAATCCAAACAAGCAAGCATTGACCTGAATTTCTTTATTAACTTTCATAGACAGTTGTTTTTTTGAGGGGAAAAGCTTTAAGAAATTCTCCATTTTGCCATTTTCTATAGTTTCCTTTGTTAGCGATATAATCAAGCATAAGTATTTCCAGAGGGTTTGAAAGAGGCAGTGGTCACTCCATTGTTGAAAAAACCGGGGTTAGATCCTTCGGTTCCCTCCAATTACCTTCCAATTTCAAACTTGTCGTTTTGGGGCAAGGTGATTGAGAGGGCGGCAATGGAGCAGTTGCAGACTTTCCTAAATGACACAGCCGGACTAGATCCCTTCCAGTCTGGTTTCTCTATGGGGCACAGAACAGAGACAGTCTTGGTTTCCATCACAGACCAGCTACGTTGCCAGCTTGATCACGGCGGATCGGCACTGCTTGTGTTATTGGACCTCACAGCAGCATTTGATACAGTCGATTACGATCTTTTGACGCACTGCCTTGCCGTGGCTGGAGTGAGGGGAACAGCCTTGAATTGGCTGTCCTCATTCCTCCACAATCGGACACAGCGAGTGCTAAGTGGGGAGTTGGCCTTGGAGGGATTCCCCCTACCTTGTGGGGTCCCTCAGGGAGCCATTCTCTCCCCTCTGTTATTTAACTATAACTCTATTTAACTTTCTATATGTGACCACTTGCTCAGCTGGTACGTAGCTTTGAGCTTGAGTGTCACCAGTACGCTGATGACACTCAGCTCATTCTGAGGATGGAGGGACGGCCTGACTCTGTACCCAATAATTTCCATCTGTGCCTTGAAGCCATTACTGGATAGCTGCGAACCAGCAGGTTGAAGGTGAATCCAGCGAAGACGAAAATGCTATGGCTGGGCTGTCCGGGCGATAGGGATATCCAACTGCTGACCCTGGATGGCGAGGCACTATGCCCATCATCTTTAGTAAAAAGCCTGGGTGTCCTCTTGGACCCTCTGCTGTCAACGGAGGCTTAAATCTCCACTGTCAGCAGAACTGCTTTTTTCCACCTGCGACAGGCAAGGCGTTGGGCCCCCTATCTGTCCCGTAACGACCTAGGCATGGTGATCCAGGCCATGATCATCTCAAGACTTGACTACTGTAAAGCTCTTTACATTGGCCTACCCCTGACAGTGATCCGGAAACTTAAACTAATGCAGAATGCTGCTGTCCGGCTGCTTGAGGGGGAACCTGCGAGTTGTCATATTACACCGGTACTCCAGGCTCTGCACTGGTTACCTATTGAACACCGGATCACTTTCAAGGTGTTAGTTTTTACTTTTAAGGCCTTGTATGGTCTGGGGCCAATGTACTTAAGGGAGCGTCTGTTCCCATATAATCCCCCGAGATCTCTACAGTCAGAGGATCAGAACGTCTTAGATATCCCCAGTGTGAAATCTTTCCACCTGACAACAATCCACCGAAGGGCTTTTTCCATCATTGCCCCGGTATAATGGAACACTTTGCCGGCTGAGGCTCAGACTTTGCAAAGTTTGAACAACTTCCGCAAAGCATGTAAAACCTACCTATTTAGGCAGGTCTTTGAGTCTTGAATTGTAAAGTCTTTTAACCTCGGTTGTTTTACCAGCTATTGTTTTATATAAAGTTTTACTTGTAAACCGCCCCGAGCCGCCAGGAGTAGCGGTGTAGAAATCCAATAAATAAATAAATGTGGCATTCTTCCTCATCACAATGGCTCAAAATCATAATTATCCTCCCCTTTTACCAGCATAGGCATACGAACTATGTTTCTGTCTTAGATTCACCCCAAATCTTCCCCTTGTCCACAAGAATAACTTGTACCTTCTTGAGATTTCAACTCAGCACACAAATATCCAGCTTCTTCACAGACTCTCTTTTCAAGTGTTTTCTTCCCCATTCCAAATCTTTTCAGGTTGGAGATACAGAATCGTTTCTGCTCCCTCCAG
>JARBWK010000009.1:95830476-95849378 GCA_030556195.1 Anolis apletophallus
GTTAGAACAATGAACATTTCTATATTAGTCTTTCTCACAGTGCAACTATCAGTGGTTGATCCTGTGTTTCCCCAGTTTGTAACATTTGGCTTCTCCCTTGCCAGCAACGGAGGGGGCCAAACTCTCTGCTCATGCGCAGTTCTTACCCATTTGACATTAAGGTAAACAAACCTCATGCTTTGCACTGCTAGACCAATCTGAGCTCACGTTATTCACGCCAGGCAACGGGGTTTACTTTGGCAAATCACTGCCTGTGCTAGAAGCACCAATCATAGTGTTACATTCACGGAGCTTGTGCCCGCCTGATTCTTGTACAGAAACCCACTTTTTCTAGGCTCTACACGTGTGCAGCATCGCTGCTCTGACCTTACTTCCTCCTAAAGAAAGTGCCAAAACGCTTTTTAGTAACATTCCTAACACCCAACCGCTATCCTGGGGCCCTTTTTGAACTGCCAGAAACATAGCACTATGAGTCCACTCTTAATTGTCAGAGCAATTCTGAGGTGATCCTATGTTGTGTGGTGTGGTGATGCCCTGTCCTTTCTGGTGGAGAACCCTCCTAAACTGCCAACATCAAGATTCCATAGATATCACTGTTGGAATGAAAGTGGAATGTACAATAGAGCAGGGGTGTTCATTAGGTCGCGATCTACAGAGACCCGAGGGGCATCCTGGTAGATCACAGGCAGGAGTAAGGCTCAGTCCCGCCTGCAGGCTCCCGACGCCGCCAAAAGGCCGGCCCTGGGTTATCTGAGGTCCTTTCCACACAGTTGAATAAAATCCCATGTTATCTGTTTTGAAACAGATTATATGGCAGTGTGGACTCAGAAAACCCAGTTCAAAGCAGATATTGTGTTATATGTTTCACATTTTTGTAGTGGGTAGGTTGATCATTTTGACTTGGTTGTTTTATAAGTGGCTTGCACGCTGAAAAAGCAGAACAGGATTCTTGCCAAAAGGATAGTTTAGCTCTAAGTCTATATGTTTCCGCAGATATGTGGTACAGGTACAGGGTGACCCATATTTGTGAATCAGCAACCCATTCTATCCCATCAATCTTCTTAGTATGAGCACTAGAAACTATTTCTTCTTCTCACTTGCTCATTCTGGTTATAATAGGGAATGTCCACTTTTTGACTGTGACTCTAATATTTAACTGAACAACTAAGTCTTTTATCAATAGTTTGCTGATTTTTTTAACATTATAGAAATGACAGGCAATACTTTCTATAAAAACTATCCTACCTTTTCGATCTCCTCCAAAAATGCATCAATCAAATCTCTTGGATTGTTGGGATCTCTTTGTTTTCTTATGTTCATTCACAATCTCTTTTATAATTGTACTGAAATCATCCCAGTCTTTCTTAATTTTGTAGAGGTCCAGGAAGATAGGAAAACCAGATATATAAGTAAGAAACTGATATATCAATGAAAGAAAAAAACATATGTAAAGTATATTTTCTCAAATGGGGAGCATTTATCAGATATTTTGCTTTAAAAATACATTTCATGGTGGGAGAAAGTTTTAAATATTTACCTCTTCATACTCAGACAGAGCACATTTATCTAGATTTTATTCCCATTCCTCATCCTACCCCTCAGCATCACCATCACCTTTGAAACTGTTAATGATGATGGCAATCTATATAATAATGCATTTGTGTAACACTTTTGACAACGAATCTGTTTTATCTCCATTCTCATCCTAATCTCCACTAGCATAAGTCATTATAATCATCAATGTTGTTCTGGAGGATAGCATATCAGAGAGACTTTCTAAGATGTACAAAGGCAATGCTACAAAATGTTGAGACATTTTAAGACATGTGGTGATCTTGCAAAAGGCTGTATTCAAATACATAGGATGCTGTAGAAAAATACTGACTTGAATACATAGGATGCTGAACAAAATTCTTAAGGTAAAAATCATGATGAATCCAGAGTATTATTTATTGGGAATGTTGGATGATCAACTAGAAAGTAAACATGGAAGATTACTACAATATATGATAACTGCAGTGAGAGTCATCTATGTGCAGAAATGGAAAGGAAAGTTATCCATTGGGACAACCACACATAGACAATTCTGCACATAGATGAATATGTCAGCAAGAGCTGTGGATTAGATGAGATGGACAAACTGACTATTCTGATTAAGGAGTAATTAGCTTCAAGGAAGATTGGGACTTGTTTATTACTTTTTCAAGACAAGGATGGAGGCAAACCTCAACTGTAGGATATATGAATCATATGAATGTTATTAAAAGTAGAAGTGTCTTTAAGTTATATATATATCTAAAGCACAAGTGTCCAACTCTAGGCCTGCGATCCAAACCCAGCCCTTCATGGTGTTTTATGTGATCCTCCAAATGCTGGACCTCCAAATGCTGCTCCAACTCCTGTATGCGTCATGAGTCATTCATAGCTAGATCTGATGGGTGATGGATGGCTAAGCCTGAAACTTTTGGATACAACTGTTGCAACATACAATGCAACTGATTGTATTGTACATATGTTGTTCTAAATTAAGAAGAATAAATGACTTGTTCTTTATTGTTCATCTGTGTGGCATATTTTCTTTCTCTGGCAAGGCAGTGTGTGGACTGATCAAACGTGAACTACACGTGGTTTATTTTATATTATGCCACATACTTTTTTAAAATCTGATAAAAAGTACCCACTCAAAAGCACCCACCGTGTCTTGAAATGAATGTCGGCATTGATGCTTGTGTTTGCTAACTCCACAGAGGCTGGTGTAACCTTCCCTGTCTCCCGGGTTCTGATCTCAAATTATCTGCTGATTGTATAATCCAGTTCAAAGCAGATCAGATCCTGAGATATAGGACTGCGTAGATCCGGCCAGTGATACACTCAGTGGTGTCAGTCATTACCTGTTTGTGTCTAAGCCCAGAATCCCAAAATCTTTCCCAATGCATTAGTTATTATCTATGTCTTGACTGTGGTGAAACACTGATACAGACAGGCCACTTTGGGGACCTGGATGTCTTGTTTGTTTTCATCAGCCAAATCTCAGGTCGCCACACCCCCTTTAATAAATCAAACACAGAAAAATACCAGAGGCAAGTTATTGGCTATTCCTTCATGATCCCTTCAGTCGAATGCATAAGCGACAGGAAGTTTTTACTGTGATATTCAAAGCGATCACCAAATGCTAATGTACAGATAATATTGCCAACTGCAGTGTAGATGAAGTCATGTGGGTCAAAAGGAAAACCTATATGAGATAAAGAACAAAAAATAAGAGTTATGCTATCACAGCCCAATATTTTTTGATGTACTCATTCCACAGCAACAAAGTATTATTCAGGCATAATCCCAACAACCAATCCAAACAAGCAAGCATTGACCTGAATTTCTTTATTAACTTTCATAGACAGTTGTTTTTTGAGGGGAAAAGCTTAAGAAATTCTCCATTTTGCCATTTTCTATAGTTTCCTTTGTTAGCGATATAATCAAGCATAAGTATTTCCAGAGGGTTTGAAAGAGGCAGTGGTCACTCCATTGTTGAAAAACCGGGGTTAGATCTTCGGTTCCCTCCAATTACCTTCCAATTTCAAACTTGTCGTTTTGGGGCAAGGTGATTGAGAGGGCAGCAATGGAGCAGTTGCAGACTTTCCTAAATGACACAGCCGGACTAGATCCCTTCCAGTCTGGTTTCTATATGGGGCACAGAACAGAGACAGTCTTGGTTTCCATCACAGACCAGCTACGTTGCCAGCTTGATCACGGTGGATCGGCACTGCTTGTGTTATTGGACCTCACAGCAGCATTTGATACAGTCGATTATGATCTTTTGACGCACTGCCTTGCCGTGGCTGGAGTGAGGGGAACAGCCTTGAATTGGCTGTCCTCATTCCTCCACAATCGGACACAGCGAGTGCTAAGTGGGGAGTTGGCCATGGAGGATCCCCCTACCTTGTGGGGTCCCTCAGGAGCCATTCTCTCCCCTCTGTTATTTAACTATAACTATATTTAACTTTCTATATGTGACCACTTGCTCAGCTGGTACGTAGCTTTGAGCTTGAGTGTCACCAGTACGCTGATGACACTCAGCTCATTCTGAGGATGGAGGGACGGCCTGACTCTGTACCCAATAATTTCCATCTGTGCCTTGAAGCCATTACTGGATAGCTGCGAACCAGCAGGTTGAAGGTGAATTCAGCGAAGACGAAAATGCTATGGCTGGGCTGTCCGGGCGATAGGGATATCCAACTGCTGACCCTGGATGGCAAGGCACTATGCCCATCATCATTAGTAAAAAGCCTGGGTGTCCTCTTGGACCCTCTGCTGTCAATGGAGGCTTAAATCTCCACTGTCAGCAGAACTACTTTTTTCCACCTGCGACAGGCAAGGCGTTGGGCCCCCTATCTGTCCCGTAACGACCTAGGCATGGTGATCCAGGCCATGATCATCTCAAGACTTGACTACTGTAAAGCTCTTTACATTGGCCTACCCCTGACAGTGATCCGGAAACTTAAACTAATGCAGAATGCTGCTGTCCGGCTGCTTGCAGGGGAACCTGCGAGTTGTCATATTACACCGGTACTCCAGGCTCTGCACTGGTTACCTATTGAACACCGGATCACTTTCAAGGTGTTAGTTTTTACTTTTAAGGCCTTGTATGGTCTGGGGCCAATGTACTTAAGGGAGCGTCTGTTCCCATATAATCCCCCGAGGTCTCTACAGTCAGAGGATCAGAACATCTTAGATATCCCCAGTGTGAAATCTTTCCACCTGACAACAATCCACCGAAGGGCTTTTTCCATCATTGCCCCGGTATAATGGAACACTTTGCCGCCTGAGGCTCAGACTTTGCGAAGTTTGAACACCTTCCGCAAAGCATGTAAAACCTACCTATTTAGGCAGGTCTTTGAGTCTTGAATTGTAAAGTCTTTTAACTCGGTTGTTTTACCAGCTATTGTTTTATATAAAGTTTTACTTGTAAACCGCCCCGAGCCGCCAGGAGTAGCGGTGTAGAAATCCAATAAATAAATAAATGTGGCATTCTTCCTCATCACAATGGCTCAAAATCATAATTATCCTCCCCTATTACCAGCATAGGCATAAGAACTATGTTTCTGTCTTAGATTCACCCCAAATCTTCCCCTTGTCCACAAGAATAAGTTGTACCTTCTTGAGATTTCAACTCAGCACACAAATATCCAGCTTCTTCACAGACTCTCTTTTCAAGTGTTTTCTTCCCCATTCCAAATCTTTTCAGGTTGGAGATACAGAATCGTTTCTGCTCCCTCCAGCCATTGTCACATGAGGTCACAACCACTCCTAAAACGCATAAAATAATTCAGTGAACATTTTCTTGAAAATCATCTCTGTGTTTTATTCAAATATTCCAAATGACAGGTTAAGAATGACTCTTAATTTCTTGAGTCGACGAGTGCAGCAGTCATGTACTGACTCTTGTCATTCCCTGGGCCATAAGTCATACTGCTCTTGCTGATACAATCATCAGGTGATAGCTGCCCTCTTGCTACCACCTAGGTGCCTACCAATATTGTTATGGTAAGATCAATTTTTAGCTATGGACTTGTCAATCATTTTGCTGTACCATATATAGTTGATTCCATCACAGCATAAGGAAGACTTGCCTTCACAATTCTTTCCATGGCCTATGATACCCATCAAGGGTATTGATGATCGCTCAGTGAAGTTCTCCGCTTTTTGTCCCAGTGCCTCCTTTATTGTCTGGAACCCACTCAGTATTACAATTTTTTTCCATCCAACCCGGAGTGATATGATTGGTCCATATCTTTCCATCAGCTGTGACAAAAAAAGAAAAAGAAAAACCCCGGGGGGGGGGGCACACAATTTCAAACACAAAAGAAAAACACAGAGAAGCCCAAACTATGTAAGCAGAATATACTGTAAAACCCAAAAGATGAATATATTTCAAGCTTAGAATTCAAAGATAGTTTCAATATTAATTTAAAGAGAAAAAAGGGAGAAAAGGCTGACATTTCCAAGAATGTCACCTGCCTTTTCTAAAGCTAGCTTCCCTTGTTGAATCAAATATTTTCCTATCTATACCAGCGAAGTCATTGCAATCTATCTTTCCCTCTCATCTACAAAAAGAGGAAAGGAAGGGGAAAACAGTAGAGAAAGACAGGATGACAACTATATCCAGAAACTCTGCAATGATATCAGTAATCTATAAATGATAGAATAATTAAAGCCTCATTTGGTAACACCCCCCCCCCTTTCTGAGTCCAGTTAGTTTAGATAGTCATATTTACTCTCCATGCCCTAAATCCATCTCAATAATTAAATGTAACCCAACAATATTTGGAAAGCTGTATGATTCCCATTTCTAATTCGGCTTATGTTGGGTTTTTAATCTCACCTGAATAGCTGAACTTTACCCCACATTCTAAACATGCTACCTGGTGCCTATTTTGGACCATCATTTGGCCCAGATCCCAAGCTTTCAGCATAAAAAGCCTTTAGCTTTCAAAGATATGGAAGAAATGTGGCCACTCTGCAGTCAGTTTTGTGTGTATGAGAAAGTCCACTCAGGAATTTGAGGGCGCATTCCAATACCCACATTAACACAGGAGTTCTCACAATTAAAAGGGGGCTGTCCAGGTGATGTCCCAGAGAAACACGAATTAATTCACCACAAAGCAGGAAAACTCTGGTTTGTGGTGAATTTATTTGTTAGTGGGTTTATTCCATGCCTTCTTGGAAGGTGCAGAATAAACCCACTACTTCGGCTGTCTGGACTGCTCCCTCAAAAGTTCTGGCTTATTTTTGCCAAATTTGGTCCATAATCAGATATTTACATTATAATTCATAACAGTAGCAAAATTACAGTTATGAAGTAGCAATGAAAATAATTTTATGGTTGGTTGTCACCACAACATGAGAAACTGTATTAAGGGTTTGCGGCATCAGGAAGGTTGAGAAACACTGGCCTAAATGAATGACTAAATACAGCTGTCATAATTTGATCATATCATAAAAAGGCATGACTCACTAGAAAAGACAATAATCCCTAGTAAAGCGGGGAGAAATATGAAAAGAGAAAGACTGCATTCAGGCCCGGATTACCCATAAGTCCAACCTAGGCCATGGCCTAGGGGCGCAAGCCAAGGCGGGGCGCAGATCACAGACCAATAAAAATGTTGAAACAAATAAAAATGCAACGCGCATGGAGATGAGGGCTCTGGGGCCCTTCCCCCAATAATGTCCAATACTAGCAACGTGTTTGTGCCTGATGACTGAGGGCTCTTCCACACAGCCATATAACACAGAATATCAACGCAGAATAATCCACAATATCTGCTTTGAACTGGGTTATCTGAGTCCACACTGCTATCTATCCCAGTTCAAAGTAGATAATGTTCCCAGCTGTGTGGAAGGGGCCTGGATGAAACTGGTTCTTGCTTTCCTAGGCCCCTTCTACATATAATACCGATTATCAAAGCAAATATCCAGATCATCTGACGTCCCTGCTACACTGGAGTAGAACACAAAATCCAGCAATAAGACTGTTTGTTTATAATACGTTCAGGCATTCTTGATATTGGACTCTGATTATCTATTTTCATTTATGTGTATCATTGCGTGCATATCTGGTTCTACTTTACCATCCTCACACATGTTACAATTACACTGGTGGAGCCAGGTGTCCATTCTCCTTTAAGAGACATTTCCCCTTTAAGAAACACCTCATTGGGGAATGCCATTACAGCAGGGCAGGAACTTTGTCCCAGCGTTTTTCCAGTAATAAGACTCCTTGACAGTTACATATTTAGGTATTCATTCTAGTGAGTATTTAGTGTTTTGATGCTATGTTATTCTCATGCATATGTATTATTATGTGAATATTTGCATTTATATACCGTAATTGTGTGTATTTCAGCCTATTGTTGTAATTTATGGAATTTACTACACAGCATACTATGTAAGTGTTCAACTAGATTGCTTCTTGTTGATGCATATTACACAATATATGTTTGCTGTTACTGCATAACTGTATTCTTAGCTGTTGATTTGAATAATTTACAGCCAGGTGGGGTATTTACTCAATATCCATTGAGCAATAATACACTCATATGGTGGATATATTCCTACTGTTTATATATATTCATTTCACATACCCATTCCTGTTTTGTGTTTCTCCCTGCTACACTGCCCTTTATTCCTGGATCTGATCCCAGGTTATCTGCTGCTCAACCCAGTGTAGACTCAGGTCTCCTTCATACAGTCATGTAACTCAGAATAACAAGGCAGATAATCCACATAGTCTGCTTTGAACTGGGTTATCTCAGTCTACACTGCCATGTAACCCAGTTTTATGCAGATAATGTGGGATTTTATTCAGCTGTGTCTTTCAAAGGACCCTTCCAGGTAGGCACTATATCTCTGGATCTGATCCCAGGTTTTCTGTTTATCCCAGATTATCTGGCACTGCGGACTCATATAATCCAGTTTAAAGCAGAAAAACTGGGATCAGATCCAGGGATAAAGGCCCTGTTTGGAAGTTGTCCTCATATAATTCAATTCAAAACAGATATTGGTTTTAAATTGCTTGTTATTTTTTATGTGTAAGTTATATTGATTATATTGTTTATTAATTGCTGTTGTGTTGTTTATTATGTATTATGTGTCATTGGGCTTGGCCTCATGTAAGCTGCCCCGAGTCCCCTTGGGGAGATGGTGGCGGGATATAAATAAAGTTTGATGATGATGATGATGATAGATAGATAGATATTTATTTACGGTCAAGGACCAACGTCACATTGTACAGAAAAATGATGATGATGATGATGATGGTGGTGGTGGTGATGGTGGTGGTGGTGGTGGTGGTGGTGATGATGATGATGATGATCTGGGACATAGGGCAGTGTAGATCCAGCCTGAGTCTACACTGCCATACAATCCATTTCAAAGCAGATTATCTGGATTTTATGTGGTTTTGTAGATGAGGCCTGAGTAGAATTCAGACTCTCTGACTTTGATTTAAGTGACATCAACTCACCTTTTTTTGGATGCAGTGTCAAGGGTGCATCAACACTGTGGAATTGGTGCAGTTTGACACCACTTTGACTGCTATGGTTCAGTGCTATGGGATCTTGGGATTTGTAGTTTTGACAAGGCAGCAGTACTCTTGGGCAGAGAAAGCAAAACAACCTTGTGAAACTTTCCTCAGCAGATTTCATAGCATTGAGTCATGGCAGTCCAATGGATCATGAATAGTATTCATTCCACAATGTGAATGCGCCTTTGGAAACTCATGGAGGACCAGTAGCTTGCAAATTGACACCACTTCAAATACTTTAGTATTGCTTGGGGATTTCTTCAGCATTGGTCTTGGACTGGTTTACGGATTCTTTGGATGGGCATACAGACTGTCATTCTGACGGGGAATCCTTTTCTCATAGTATGTACGTATATACCCACATTTAGTTGAATTCAGTCTATATAGGCTCTCGCCGAAATAAATTTCCAAATATTTTGCCTTTATGGCTCTCTGAGTCAAAAAGGTTCCTGACCCCTGAGATAAGGTTTTATTTTTAGTGTGGGTCTAAGTGATGTGTGTGGGGTGATGGTGTTGCTGTTGAGGTTGGCTTAAAGGGGGCGTAATTCCAAAGTGTGGCCTAGGGCGCAAAAAGGTGTTAATCCGGGCCTGACTGCATTCCAGATGAATAGACTCTATCAGGGATGCCACAGTCTTGAGCCGACAAGGCCTGAGTTGTGCAGCTGAGTTGGAGGTATCTCATTCATAGAGTCACCATAAGTCACAGTTGACCTGAAGACCACTAACAACTACAACACTATATTTTTCTCTCAGAGCTCTTCCACACAGCCCTATATCCCAGAATATCAAGATAGAAAATCCCACATTATCTGAGTGTGGACATAGATAACCCAGTTCAAAGCAGATATTGTGGGATTTTCTGTCTTGATATTCTGGGATATAGGGCTGTGTGGAAGGGCGCTCAGTCTTAAAGATACTAAAAGGTCACTTTGCGTTCTGATCAGGACTACCATGGCTACATCTATTCAGGGCACAAAACAGCAAGAAGCGTTGAAAATAACAGTGAATGGTGTGATTCAAATTAACGTACATTTCCAGTATGGAAGAGCCCTTTGATTCATGTCCCTCTTTGCTCTCACTCATCTCACAACACTTGGATCATTCTGCAAGTAATTATACATCTGTGAAGATTCAATGAGCACATGGAGGAAGCTACAACAAATCTGCTGTGTGATTCTGTGTATATATATTTATATGGGTTGAATGGCTCTTCTGGTCTCTTCCAGAACGCTATGATCCAGTACGTATCTAGCATTGAGGAAAAGCCCGGCTTGTGAGCCAACACAGAACACAGGACTTCCCATTTCAAAAAAAAATCTTGTTTCTAAGTTATATTAGAAAAAGGCAAATACAGTTTAAGATGAGTTGATTAGTGATGTAGAGACATATCCTGTCACTTTTTAAAAATTACATTTTAGCAAGCAATTTGTCATCTCCAGAAGTCTTTAACTGGTTGTGTTCCTTTATGAATGACTAAAGAATACACTTTTCCTATAACACCCTCATCACATTGCTGTGGTTATTCCAATCTTTTCTATATAATCTTCAAAGGTATGAACATTCTGGAGCAGGTTAAAATGGTCATATTCCATAAGGTGTAATGCTCTCAGTGCTAGTTCCAAATAATACAGGTTTTATTTCATTTATGAGGTTGAAATCATAGAAGTACAATTATTACTTTCTTTTATAGACATGTTACATGAGCTTTTTTAAACACAGTAATTCCTTAAGACTTGGCTAATGCCGTCATTCCATAGGATGCCTTGCTTGGAAAACTGGGTAAGTCAATACTTACACGTAGAACGCATTTGTGTGGATTTCTTCTGTCCAACTCTAGCAAGTTCCCAAGGAAAGGCAGAGGGGTAGGTCCTGGAGGATAGTGACTACATCTCTTCCTCCACGTCATAGACTCCAACAGCAGGGCAAGAGCAAGCAGAGTGACAGAAATGAACAACATTGTGAGGTTGTTCCAACAGACCGGGTTCCACAGCCAAGAGAACGATGTTGGGATCACGACCAGTGAAGTCCACATCTTTCCTTATCAATCCTTGTGGGGCAGATTACACTTGTTCCAACTTTGACTTCTCTTTATACACTTCCCTTTCTCTGATGCTTCTGATTCTTGCTGCAATAGACCTCTGTTAATAGGGTGGCCTCAACAGGGATGATTTTACAATGCAATGGTGGAATGATTGCCTGAGGACCTTGTGCAATTATGAAACTTCAACATGGTCATGTTAATTATGAAACTTCAACAAGGAGACCTATGGACTGGCTAACTTTTCCAGTCCATAGGTCTCCTTATTATTTATTCATCTGTATGCATCAGATAAGGAAGTTAGTGGAAGCACAGTCGAAATTGCTACTATATTTTGGGAAGTGGGGGGGGGAGAGAATGGGTGGAATAAATATGTCTGAGAAAGGGGTTGATGTTATATCCCTTTAAACAGATGTAAAATATTCTCATGATGTTCTGCTTATCAGAGTACACCTAAGGCTCTTGTGTTTATCGTGTGATCCATCCAATAGACCCCTCCCCTCTTCTATTTTACTTTCCTCGCAAGAGTGATTAGAATTATACAAAGAATTGACAGCAGATACCACTTTTGCACATTGAACACTTGATGTATGAAATTGGTTGCAATATGTTATGGTGGGAACAACTGATTACAGTATATGGGATCTAAAAAGTGGGTTACATGCCTTCATGGAAGAACTAACATCTAGAAACAATTGCTTTCCATGTTGATTAAAAATAACTAAATGGTGCCCATGTGTTCATATACATTATCCCTCTGACATTGCAGTGCTCTGCATAATGGATCAATGGACCTTATTTCTAAGCAAGTGTTTCAGGGGGTTGCAGCCTAAATATCCATTGATGGTAGACAAAACAGGAAAGGACGGTCCTTCCTTCTTCTGCTGTGCCCTTGAGGAAAATGCACCACACCCATCACGGATGCCAGAGTTGGGTGAAGAATCATGTTTATTGTGTCCATAAAAGCTGTTTCTGCATAGACGTGACTCTCATCAAGGCTGTCATCATAACTTGACAGGCAACTCGAAGGCCTAGATGAAGGGGAGAGAAGGGATATGCTTTCCATGTCTTCACATTTCATTACTATTCCCAATTCTCCTCACATGCTTGTAAATAAATTAAAAACAAACAAGGAGAAATGCTATTATTATAGGGGTCACAATAGCCATTATGTTTGATTTGACCATCCGAGAAAAAGAGAGAGCTTACACAGAAACCCTCCAACTGTAAATCCTTGAAGTCACAGGATATAAACACCTTCTTCCAGATGTTAATTCATCCAAAAGCCTTGGAAGATATGCAAATTATTGTTCTCTCTACATTTTACTGTTTCTTTAACTCTGACACACTCCCCACTTCCCCATATAAACGTCTCTAGAAATGGGGTGTGTATTAAAACTTCATTTGCAAGTATTATATAATCAGGGTGTATTTTACAATCTATGGTATCTTGGAATAAAAAATATGGTAACTCTATCGTTGTATTAATTAATTAATTTATTATTTATTTATTAATTTATTATTTGGCTTCTATGCCGCCACTCCTGGTGGGCTCGGGGCAGCTCACAACACCAAAACAACAGCATAAAACAGCAACACAGATTAAAACAAAGCGTAAAAAATCATTAAAACATCACAGTATACAGCCGCGATTAAAAACGACCTGGAGTGGGAGCAGCTTTTCAACAGGGGGGTGCATACCAATGAGACCTACACATGGAAAGCTAGCTGGAAAAGGTAGGTCTTGCACGCCCGCCTGGAAGGGAGCAGGTCGTGGATGGCGCACGTATCCGCGGGAAGGGCGTTCCAGAGTGTCGGTGCAATCACCGAGAATGCCCTTCGGCGGGTGGCTGTCAATTTGAAGCATAAAATAATTGGCATGTTGTCTTTTATCTGGTTTGGTGTTTGAAAGCTGGAAACAAATCTATTGAATTAATTTGGCTGTAAGTTGTACAATGGATTAAAGAAGTTCAAGAAGATTTCTTAAATACATTTCATGGCAAGAAAGGCATAAATACCAAACACCATGAAGCAATGCTCACAGTCGTCTTGAAATGGAAGGGAGCTAAAATCCCCTCTTCCTTAGGCGTTTGAGCAGCAGAAGTGAATAAAAGTCACACATACATTTCCCTCATTCTTGGCAAATTTTGCTTTCTTTTATGCTTTGTTCATGCACAGCTCTTCTCCATATCCCCGTAGTCAGCATCTTATCTGATGTGGGTGGAATTGGGAAAGTTATCTACTTCCCAAAAGCAGGATGCCCATTTAAGATCTTGGAGTAACATCCTGAATCATCAGCCCAGTTTATGGCTACACAATGTCTAGCACTGGAGAACACTGGGTTACATTAATGGGTGTGGGACCAAAATGACAGTCTATAAAAGTTTTCTGCAGCCTTTAGTTTACCTATTTCATACTTATATGATTACAAGGCTAAACCTCAATGCTAATTTGTTTTTGAACCTTCTAATGTGCATGTGCTTCTGTCAGAGCTTTTATGATTAACCAATGGTGCTTCAAACATTATGTGGTTTTATCTACATGCACTATACGTACACACTCTTGTAACCATTACTGTTGTTTTAGCTGCAAAATTGTGCTATGGTCTTGGAATGGAAAGTGATCAATTGGAGTGACACCATGAGTTGGATGACAACAACCCTATTGTCATCACTTGGGTAGACACCAACCTCACTCAGCAGATGCCAACCACACACAAGAGTTCACACTGTAGTGGGAATCTTATCCCAGCATTACTACTAGTTCTTCCAACAAGTAGGCTGAAACAGGGATGGATTGGAAGGTAGGATAAGACATAAGGTGAATCTATGCCAACATTTCAAGTTCAGATGTAACTAACACAGAGCTTATTACAACAAAGGGGATTCTGTCCACTGGGCTCATCCCCCAAACTTCCTCATATAATTGCCTCTAAACATATATAGTCTTTTTGGTGATGTAATTGTGATAATGGTACAGTTAAAATGTGTAGCTGGTTAAGGACAGGCACTGTTGAACCATGAAAAATGAATCTGAAGACATGAATATTTTTCTATTGTTGTCATCCAGACTTGGAAGGAATTTTTCACCAGAAGGATGTGTAATGAACATTGTGTTTATTGTGTGATCCATCCAGCAGACCCCTCCCCTCTTCTATTTTACTTTCCCCAAAACAGTGATTAGAATTATACAAAGAATTGACAGCAGGTCCACTTTTGCACATTGAACACCTGATATGAAATTGGTTGCAATGTGTTATGGTGAGGACAACTGGTTACAGTATATGGGATCTAAAAAGTGGGTTACATGCCTTCATGGAAGAACTAACATCAAGAAACAATTGCTTTCCATATTGATGAAAAACCCATGTGTTCACAAGCATTATCCCTCTGACATAATGTTCTGCATAATGAAACAATGGACCTTATTTCTAAACAATTATTTGAGGGGGTTGCAGCCGAAATATCCATTGATAGTGCACAAAACAGGAAAGGACGGTCCTTCCTTCTTCTGTTGTGCCCTTGAGGAAAATGCACCACACCCATCACAGATTCCAGAGTTGGGTGAAGAATCATGTTTATTGTGTCCATAAAAGCTGTTTCTGCATAGACGTGACTCTCATCAAGGCTGTCATCATAACTTGACAGACAACTTGAAGGCCTAGATGCAGGGGAGAGAAGGGATACACTTTCCATGTCTTCACATTTCATTACTATTACCAATTCTCACATGCTTGTAACTAAATTAAAAACAAACAAGGAGAAATGCTATTATTACAGGGGCCACTATAGTCATTATGTTTGATTTGACCCTCAGAGAAAAAGAGAAAGCTTATACAGAAACCCTCCAACTGTAAATCCTTGAAGTTACAGGATAAAAACACCTTCTTCCAGATGTTAATTGCTAGCAAACAATCACTGTCACTTCATCCAAAAGCCTTGGAAGATAGGCAAATTATTGTCCTCTCTACAATTTACTATTTCTTTAACTCTGACACACTTCCCCATATAAACATCTCAAGAAATGGGGTGTGTATTAAAACTGCATGTGCAAATGTTAAGAAATCAGGGTGTGTTTTACAATCTATGGTATCTTGGAATTAAAAAATGTGGTAACTCTATCGTTGTATTAATGAAGCATAAAGTAATTGGCATGTTGGCTTTTATCTGGGTAATCTTTAAATGGTGGCAACAAATCTATTTAATTAAAAGGTTTCCCCTGAAATTAAGTCTAGTCATGTTCGACTCTGGAGGGTGGACCATTTCTAAGATGAAGAGCTGGCATTGTCTGTAGATGCCTCCAAGGTCATGTGGCCATATGTATTACTGTAAGGTGTAAAATGGATTAAAGAAGTTCAAGAAGATTTCTTAAATACATTCCATGGCAAGAAAGGCATAAATACCAAAAACCATGGAATAATGCTCACAATAATTTCTGTGTTAATTAAAACTGGCTCTCCTAGGAGGAGCGTAATCCCTTCTTTCATATCTATGCCATGTTCTTTCTCTTGCTACATTTCCTTTTTTACACTATGGCATCATTCACTCCTCCTGACCTATGTGATATACCGTATCTTTCGCACCATAAGACGCACCTGCTGATAAGACGCACCTAGATTTTAGAAGAGGAAAATTGGAAAAAAATATTTTGAGCCAAAAAGTGGGCCCTGGCACTTGCCTGCTTGAAGCGCGGCCTGCCCACCTGGAAGGGTGGACCCTCCTCGGCGCCCTCCGCCATCCCTAAGCCTTTCCCTTGGCCGCCTCCTCCTCGGTCCCGCCTCCTCCTCCGCCGCCCCGCCGCGCCGCCTCCGTCGCCGCCGCCCGCCGCCGCCACCGCCTCTGCCCGCCGCCGCCCGCCTCCGCCTGCCTCCGCCCACCGCCGCCCGCCGCAGCCCGCCTCCGCCGCCGCCGCGCCACGCCCGCCTCCGCCCGCCGCCACCCGCCGCCGCCGCCGCCGCCGCCTACCTCTGCCTCCCTCCCTCGCCTCAACTCTCTCACGGGAACAGGGGATTCTCTTCCCACCGAATCTCTATCTCTTTGGAATGCAAACTTGTTAGCATCTCTCCATTCACGCATGGGCAGTAGGTCCCGAGCGCGCCAGGCGTGCCTGCGTCAGCGCGCCAGCCGCGCCTGCGTCAGACGCCAGACGCGTCAGACGCGCTTGGGGACCTACTGCCCATGCGGCGGCGGGAGGAAGGCAGAGGGAGGGAGGCAGAGGGAGGCGGCGGCGGCGGCGGCGGGCGGAGGCGGGCGGCGGCGATGGAGGCGGGCGGCGGCGGGTGGCGATGGAGGAGGAGGGGGGGAGGGCGGGACCGAGGAGGAGGCGGCCAAGGGAAAGGCTTACTATCGCCTCCCCCTCCATAAGACGCAGTTTTTTTCCTCCTACTTTGGGAGGAAAAAAACTGCGTCTTATGGTGCGAAAAATACGGTAACTACTGAAGACAACATCCATCTTTGTTTCAGTACGAAGTTCAATAATGTATGCTGTTTTCTAAGCAGCATAAATATGGAATTCCCAAGAATACTAAAGCATTATCATCGTAGTCATCGTCGTCATCATCAACATGTGGACTATTTGCATATTATACAAATTGAAGAGCTGGAATGAAGGAAATGTAACCCGAAATAGCAAATCCCTTTCAAAATGAGATGCAGAGGCTCCATAGGCTTTGCTTTGCTCCAATTCTTATCCAGTGAGAAAGAAAAACAGCAGCGTGGTTGGTGTTGGAAGGGAATGGAAACTGTACCAGAGTGGGAACAGACTAATGACATTGAAGGCAGCTCTCCTTTCACTAGGTGGAGGGTCGAGAAGTGCCAACACCCTTTCTTTAAATTAGTGGTTCCCAACCTTTTTTTTTGACCAGGGACCACTTGACCAGGGACACTTTGACCAGGAACCACTTTCCAACATTAGTACCAAAAGGGTTACTGTGAGGTCTTCAACGCTGATAGCTAGCGATCTTCACTTTATGATATTTCTATTAATCTCGCTGCCACCAATTCGTGAAGATTCAATGTCTACTGACCACTTGACCACAGTGCAGGGTGGATCTTCCCTTTCTCTTCCCACCACTGCCACCACTTTGTGAGGATCTTTTCTTTTTAAACTGCTGCCACCATTTTGTAAGATTTAGCCACCGATGTGAGGGTTTATTCTTCTAAGACTTGTGTTTTTAAAAGAGATGAAGCAGCAAATTAGGGAGTTATGGAACTCCAAGTGGCAAGTTGACTTCTTACCAAAACTGGCGCGTAGACGTGCGGGCGCAAGGATGAGGAATCACGCAACAACTTCACTGCTCGTGTGAAATCAAAGAGGTTTATTGATAACACCAGCTGGTGGGGTTGCCAACAGAACAAGCTGTTAATCAGGGGCAAACGGCCCCGGTCACTCTCAGTACAAAGTTCTTATACCCTTCATGGTGGCATCCAGAAAAGCCCGCCCTCCTTCATGGATTTTACACAATCATAATTGGTTGGTGTTACATAGCATTTCATTAATCCAATAAACATTACATTTTCATTAGCATCACATCTCAAAACCCCTCCTATGTGTTAGAACAATGAACATTTCTAAGTTAGTTCTTTCTCACAGTACAGCTATCAGTGGCTGGGACTCTCATGTTCTCGATTAGCAACATTTCATTTCTGCCTTTCCTTGCCAGCAACGGATGGGGCAGATTCCCTCTGTACATGCGCAGTTCTTCTCCCTTTGGCACTGATGTCACCAAATAGCACGTCCTGTACTGTTAGACCAATCTGAGCCTACGTTATCTCACGCTAGGCACGGGGTGTACCTTTAACAAATCATAGCATTGATTAGAAGCACCAATCACAGTGTTACATTCACGGAGCAAGTGCCTGCCTGATTTTTGGCACAGAAACCCACTTTTCCAAGCTCTACACGTGTGCAGCATCACTCTCTGACCTTTCTCCTCCACAGAAAGTACCCAAAACTGCTTTATTCCAGAGTTTTTCTTTTTGTGGGTAACTCATCACAGGGAGTTACCTACACATACGTCTGGAACCCCTCAAGAGGACCAATTCACTCTCCAATCTCTCTTGACCACGGTTTTCTCAGTCTTGACTGCATGCACACCTTTCACTGCATCTATGGATTTCTGCATTGCACAAGCACAACATTTCAGCAAAATTGGTAGGCAGCACATTATGATCAGCACAGAACATACAACCACAATGATTATCATTACCAGTGAGCGTAGCCAATGCAAATTCGGTAGCCAGCTTAACAAAGAGCTCCAAAAATCACTTGGGGCTGAGGAAGTCTTCTGTACTTCTCTAGCAACACCCTGAATCTTGACCAAATCAAGTTCAATGTCACCAGACTTGTTGATGAAATGACAACAGGTTGTATTTAACCACACAGAGCCCACCTTCCTTTGATAGAAGGTAGTCCAAAGCTAGCTTTTGCTGCATCACCATTCTTGCCAAAGAATTCACCTCTATCTGCAAAGATGACATTCCTTCAAAGGTATAATTGGCCAAAGATTCCAGGCCATATGATAAGACATGCAGCTGTCTTATAGTCCAAGCTACACCCAACCTGGGTGAGACAATTGCTATGAACCTCTGGCTTTTACTCAGAAAAGTCTTATCCGGGTCATATCCATAGCGTTTCACTCCAGCAAATGAACGCTTCTGGACATGCAAATGTAAATTAGTGACAGGTGTCTCCTTGGGGAGCACTCTCAGACCCCCAGGCTGCAAGGTGCCAAGGGTACACACTCCATTCCAAGCCATAGGAAGCACTGACATTGCCCACTGTCCA